>PVLD010007810.1:0-88513 GCA_004027595.1 Dinomys branickii
ACTAAATTTGCATGTCTGTATATGGGTCCATACATCTACAATTCGAAGATATCAATGGATAAAGCAACAACTACTGTTGAGACCATATCACCTTGTCTATAGATTAGTTGTGATTGTACTATTTTCTATGATAATGGGTGTCTGTTTGTCAATATGTTTTTGTACTTTTATGTTTCTAAAATAAAAAATAAAAAAAAAATGAAGCTGCTCAATTGTTGAAAAAAAGTGTGACTTAATGAAATTTGGAAACAAAAGAAGCAAGAGTTTGGGTCTGTTATATTTTGACTTAAGCAAACAGCTAGAAAACATTAATGGCTCTTAGAAATCTTTTAAGATAATTTTCCAAGTAAAGGAAATACTAACTTGTCTACTTAAAGCAAAGACACTTAACCTTTAATATTGTTACCATCTTACTGTTTATCTTTCTTCTGGAATTGGAGAACTACAACTGGGCATATTCTTCTTCTGGTGCTTAATTAGCATACCCACCATTATTATAACCTCCCAAATGTGCATATTTATGAGAAAGAGCAGTGTAGTAAAAATGGGATACTGTTTCTTTTTGGTTTTGTCCTTTAGATACTTGCAAATATTGAAACCTCTAGCAAACAATGCAAGTGTAGTATGTCATTAAATAGCTATGAGGCTCTGAAGAAAAGCCATTCTTTCTCCATTTACTCTTTAAAGAATAAGAATAATAATTTTCAATGAGAACCTAACATGCTCTTATAGTTAGAAAATGTCAATGGTCTTCTCAAAATTCCATCAAAATTTAACATGAATTTTGAAAGAAAAGCCACTTATAATTTCATTAAGTTCATACAATTTTTATTTTGACATACTCCTTCCAAGTCTTGACCACATGCACAGTTATTGTGATTTTCCCGGCAAAATTGCATTCTCTCTTTGTTTTTATGACAGCGTTTTATCCTAAATCTTTTTTATGCAATTGTCATAATTGACATTTGTGATAGTTTTAATAATTTCATTTATGGGAATTTATCACATGGAAGAAATTCAACAGAAGAAAAACTACTTTATAAAGATGTTCATGGCAGCCCACACATGAAAAGAAAACAGTGAGTACAATCATTTTCCAACAGTGGTAAGTCATGGGCTGCAGACTGGATTGAACATGACATTAGTGCTTTCAACAGTAGCCAAAAAAATGATGATTCTGATCACGAGTCTTGAGTCAGCTCAAGGGGTCCTAATGCTCCAGCTGAGTTTCACGGAAGGGTGAGTCATCATCCAGGGCTGCCTCCTGCGTTATGTCTCATACAAATTCTCCTTTGCCAGACAGGATGTGAGAAGAATACTATGGAGTGCAGGAGGCCCAGGGACGGCCCAGCCATTCCTTGATAGTTAGGACAAAACAAAAATGAACCTGCCCCTTCCCATTTGGCCACACTGCTGGGACAGATGGGTTGGCAAGTTGTCACTGCCATTTCTTCCCACCAAGTTTTTCTGTAAGGAAAGATACTATGATGAGGTGATTCAGGCTTCTGGGTCTGGGACCCAGAATAAGCGAGAGCAGCCTGACAGATGTGGAAATGGCAGGGAGACTCTGGAGTAAACTGATTTGAAATGCTGGATTCTTGCAGTCTGGGTGGAATATATGTAAATTATAGTGTTTGGCTCCCTGTGATGAACACAAACTGCAGCTGTCTCTGCAGCAGAAAGAGCTGAGGCTGTGACTCATGTCCAGGGTAGCTTGCAGTTCTGATCCACATCCATATGGCTAGGCAGGTTGGCCAAATCAAATTGGGACTTTGGGTTTTTGTTGGGTACAGTTGTCCAACTGTAAATATGTTTAAGAAATAGTTTTATTAATATAATTAACCTTAATAATATTATTACTCTATCATTACTTTTAATGATCCTCAACACATGTCAACATTAACTCCCAAATGAAGCTGGCTCTGCGTGCCATGAGGGATGCATTCACTGATCCATCATAAATAGGTGTCACTTATTTACAGCAAGTTAAAGGGAAATATCTTACACTTTTAATTCCGTACTTAGTTTGAAATTAAATATCAGAACTAATTTTAAAACATGCTTTAGTGCAGTGGTATAATTGCCCAGAATAGTAATCCCTTATTTCTTCCTTGGTCTTTCCTGGACCCTCTGCGATATGCTCCCCAATTAGGCAACAAAAAAGTGGTACCCGCAGCAGTACGTGATTATTCTAACAGCACCGCAAAGGTGCGCAGGAAGGGACTCCACTAAGCAAAACATCAGTGTTGTGTTTCAGGTTCTTTAATACATACTTGACATCCAGGAGAAGAATCCAAGTTGAAGAAAAAGGGTGTTTTTGAGTTATAAGAAAATTAATGTCAAAAATGAGAACTCTGAAGAACAGATAGGTGTTAAACTATACCACAAACTAGAGGCACAGAAGAACACTGGACAGATGGTGGCCCACCTATCTGGATTAGATTAAGTTATCACAGTTTGGAAGAAATGAGAGTAGAGAGGGAGAAACACAGTTGGAAGATGGGATGATGAGGGCAGGAAGTGTCCCGGGTCCAGGCTTGAGAGTGCAGCAGTGCTTTGTGACGCAAATGCTTTTTATCCTGGGTGGACTCTCTAGGAGAGGGGCAAGGCTCTAGATTTGTTCCATATTATGGCACAAGTCATGGTGTCTCGGCTGGGCTGGGCTTACAGGTGTGCACCACCATGCCCAGTTTCTTTGGTAGCTTTTATTAAATACTGAAAACTCTGCAATGAACCAAAGAAACAAAAAACCATCCCCACGGAGGACAGAGAGTGCCCACCCCCTGTCACTGAGCTTGTGAACGAGGAACTGTGGATCCTCCCCGTCCCCTCCTCTGTCTGCATCACATGGACTTCTCCAGTACTTCGTACCTATCGTCTTATTGTTCTTTATAGAGTTTACTTTCTTCTTGGTTGGTGCTGCTGCACAGAAGAGCTAATTTCTAAAGAACAGACCTTTGTCATACCGGTTCTGGAGGCTCGGGAGTCTAGGATTAAGATCCTTTTGTTTGGTCTGATGGGTGACTTTCACAGTGTTCTCTATATGACAGAAGGCAGAAATGCGAGTAGCAGTCACCTTCCCCTAGAAAAGCCCCTAATCCCACTCACAAGGAAGCAACTCTGGTGACTTAATCACCTCTGCAAGGTCCGACCATTTCATGCAATCATATTAGAAACATTTAAATTTGGAGGTGACATGCATATTAAAACCATAATATTCTATCCATGATCCCCCCAAATTCACATCCTTCTCACCTACAAAAAGTATTCATTCCATACTAATATCCCCAAAAGTCTTCGCTCATTTCAGCAATCACTGGAAAGCTTGCAGAGCTTGAGAGCTTGATCAGATAATGAGACTGAACGTATGACCTATCCGGAGGCAAGTTGCCCTGCAGCTCTGAGCCTGTGACCTCGAAGAAATTCTGTGCTTCCCAAATAGAGTGGTGGCACAGGCAGGTGGTTGCCAGTCCCACTCCAAAGGGGAAAACAGAAAAGAAAAAGGGATTAAGTAACAGTTTCCAAGTAAGCCCCAAACCCAACTGGCAAAAATCATTAAACCTTGAGGATTCAAAATAATTTCCTCTCACTCCACAGCCCTCTTTGCAGATATATTGGGGTAAGAGTTGGGCCTTCAACATTTCAAGGGACCCTGCTTATGTAGCTTTGCCTGGCATCACCGGTCTCCCAGCTCCCCCAGGCTGGTTCGAAGGTCTGCTGCTGCCCAGGATGATGCTGCATACTGAGGGCTCTTCAGGTCTGGGGTCTCAAGAAGAGAATTGCTCACATGACTCCACTAACCACTGTCTGAAGGGGGGTCAGTGGCTACACCCCTGCAGCAGCCCTCTGCCTGGGTCGTCTTTGGAGTCCAGGTGGAGTAAGACATCCCCTAATAGCTCTCCTGCACTCTGCGAGTCTTCAGAGTTAGCACCATGTGAACGCTGCCAGGGTTCTGGGTTACACCCTCCAGAGCGGTGCTTTATGCCACATGTGGGCCCCAGGAGCCCAGCTGGGGTGGGTAACCCTGCTGGAATGCTAAGAGCATTGTCACATGGGCAACACCTGCAGTTTGAAGGGAACACATTCAAACCATAGAAATCTTACTTTTCTTTGGAGATTTTCTGAGTCTGTGTACCTAAATAAGTTTTTTTTTTTAATTTTTGTAGGTTTTGAACTTTATATAAACGCAACCATCCTATAGAGAGCCCTTGCCAGTCCTTCTCACAGCCCAGAAGTTTGTATTTGTAACCCCATGAAAAGTTACTGGAACTCTAGTGAGTTAATTCCAATCTACCACTTCCAGTGCAACCCATGGCCAGAATAAAAACACTAGAGCATATTTGTAGTTATGGGGAGCCAAAGGGTCCTAAGTTCAGCCACGACGGTGGCCATCCGGAACAAAGGCCTCAACCCCGGGCCGAACCCAGCTTTTATTCGTTTGTGAAGAAGGGAGTGGCCCGAGGATGAGTGACTGTGAGAGTGGCAGGAAATACATGAGCGCCATGAGCTGGGAGTCGGGGAAACGGGCCCGCCATCTCCAGAGATTACCATGGGCACCTCGGCTAGACCCATATGCTCTGCTTAAAGCCAACTAAAGGGATACGGAAAAGTCCCAGCCAGCTCTGTACACATCAGTACATGGAAATAGGGTCAGGCTCAGCCAAAACAGAGGCAATTGCTCCTCTTTTAAGGAGAGTCGCCCTGGTGGTCCCCGCCCCCCACATGCACTCATCTGCTTTCCACTCAAGCTGAGTAAGCCTTTTTGATGCATGGCTGTATCTCATTCCTTGACTTTTTCTGCACCAGTTTTTCTTCGGGTGAGGCGTATAGCTTTGTAGTGTGTATCTTTGTGTGTGTGCGTGTGCGTGTGCGTGTGCGTGTGTGTGTGTGTGTGTGTGTGTGTGTAGCTTTGTAGTTTTGGTTGAGGTATTAGGGATCCATGAAGCATATTATTTTATACTGACATATATTTGTGTGTATACACATGTAAGTATTTCTCCCTTTTGTTTTTTACTCCCATAAATGTATGAGTTTGGCTCCAACACTTAAATTCTTACAGACTAATTTTGTCCTATGTGGCTAAAGTGTGTAAGGCAGGAAAAGAGAGCAGTTACCCCCAGGTGTATTTAAAGACTTTTCTCCAGAGGCCCTCAGAGACTTCACGTCACATCTCTTTCCTAAACCAGTCACTGGCCACACAGTGTAAAAGATAACTTAGGCTAACCAGATGGAGTGATAAAAATTCCCAAAAATACATGGCCTCCCCAAATCGGACCAAGATGATTCTCGCAGGAGGAAGCGGCGTGAGAGGGAGGGCACTTACTGTACAACCTCGAAGGATTACAGTGAGATTAAATGATATAAGAGATGAGAAAGCAAAAAGAACATAAAGTGCCATTAGGTTGAGAGCTGAGGAATGGAAAACCTCACAAACTACTGGCTTGCCAGTTTTCATGGGAAACTATGGAGAATACTAAAATGCTTAATAGAGATATTTTATTTGAAAAAACATATTTGAAATATACCCTATTCAATAACCATTGTACAGAACCCAGTAGGAAGGAGGATAGATAATACGTCTATGAAAAGAAAGTTCCTATAATTTCTGCTACTTACTAATGAAAATTGTTGGCACTGCACTAGATTTGGATACCGAAGTAGTAAACTAAATGTTCTGTTTTTCACTGTGACTTTGGAAAAATAACACTTAGAAAAAAATTTCACAAGACACTTAGGAGGGTGAAGTTTCCATAAGGGAATATCTTCCCTATAAACAATGTTCACTATTTTGAAAACTAGTTTTGGCTTTAAACTTTAGCTTTTTTTTCTCTTCAAATATTATCATGAACAAAAAGCACTGAAGTCAGGATTCATCTATATGAAGTCTTCAAGGGAAGATTTACATTGTGAAGTAATTTGAGCAAATCAAAAGAATTATACTATGCATGCTCATTCTGTAATTACTAACAATTACAAGATCAAGTTATTATAAACACCCTAAATATGTAGATCACTTGCCATCTGTTAGTGACATTACAAAAAGCTTTCATTTTTGTAACCAGATATATTCCATATACCTATAGGAATCACATCTACTGAGAGTGGCAAAAGAAAAAAAATTGTCATTCAAGAGAAATTTTTCATAC
Source organism: Dinomys branickii (assembly GCA_004027595.1). NCBI lineage: Eukaryota > Metazoa > Chordata > Mammalia > Rodentia > Dinomyidae > Dinomys > Dinomys branickii. Next base: position 6,147 of record PVLD010007810.1, read on the forward strand.
ACACGCTTTACCTTAAATTCAGAACAGAGCTTCTGGGCTGAATGATGTTATTGTCAATAGTATAAAACCACAGGCATTTTTATACAAGACCAAAGAATTGAGGAAATACAATAAAGAACAGTAGTTGCAGAATGATGGTAGTTATAAAACGGAGCAAATGTGTTTAACTTGATCACACAATATGCCCATTAAGGCCAAAAGTCATCAGAAAAATACACATACCCTTTGATGGTGCATAGATTTTTGCCTTTTTTTGTTTAACGGGGTGACAGAGAAAAGGAACTATAGATGAAAACACCGTGTGAGCCATGATACGAAGGCGGGTCAAAGAAATGCATCTGGAGGCTTGAGCTTTTAACTTGAAGGGAGAAGAAATTTGCATAGTGAGAGAACAGCTCGGACACCTAAATGGTGAGAGACGATGAATACTAATCATATAACAATCATATAACACCCCCACGGCTCCTTCTGTGTGGAGACAGGCATCTCTGGGTGAAGCAAATTTCTTACAAGAACAATGGGCTTTAGTGTGGAGAGTCCAATGGGGAGAGGCTACCTGAGCTCAAAGGGCAGCGCAGACCTTCCCTGTGCATGAGCGAAGGAAATGTGGGTGGGGAGGGCTTGTAGAAGTGCGCTGGCCCATTCTCCACATCTACAGTCTTTGCCTATGCAAAAGACACTTTTGCAACTGTAATACACTTACTGACTGCAGTGTTTTCGATATGGTCATTTCCAAAACTTCTGGGTGACAGGGGCTCAGTCTCCAAACTGAGGGTGCTGAGAGCTGGTGGAATCTTCAGGAGATGGGGCGTGGTGGGCAGTGACTGTGTTTGGGAGGCTTGCCCTCGGAGGGGCTTAATGCTCCTCTCATGGAAGTGGGCTGGTCCTCAAGGGACTAGCTCAGTTACTCAGAGACCAGCTTGTTGAGAGAAGAGGGCCCAGAAGAGCTTGGGCACTAAGGAGTGGGGTGACAGTTTGGAACAACCATTGAAAGTGTGGGTGATGGGATTCTAAAGTTATGGAGGAATTAGTGGGCAGTGTTGTGAGCCGAACTGAGGCTGGAGACACGTAACTTTTGTAGCACAGCCAATCTGCTGCTCAGCTGCCTATAGCAAGGACTTAGTCCAAGGACCCGCTTATAGAAGGACTCAGAAGGCAGCATGGACCCCAGGATCAGGATTTTCTTGGCGAATTTAAGCAAATGCTGGAGATGCAAGGGAATTGAGGGAACTTCTGAATTCAGTGATCCAAGAGATCAGTCCTTCAAGATAATTCTACCACTGGGTATATCCCCTAGAGAATCACAATCAGTGACACAAAAACACTCGCAGACCTACATGCAGTAGTCACTTTTCACTCTTCTGCCTTTTGCTATGTGAGGACATGGCAACGAGGAGCTATTTTACAAGCAGAGCGCAGCCTTCACCAGACTCTAAAGCTATTGGTGTCTCAACCTTGAGCTTACCAAGTTCCATAACTGAAGAAATAAATTTTTTGCAAAGTACTCAATCTGTGCTATTTCATTATAACTGTAAAAAAGGTAACAAAAGTGGGTATTAGGGGCTAGAATTGTTTCTTCATGGACACAGAGTTTCCTTTCTTTTTTTGATACTGGGAATAAAACTCAGGTTCTTACGCTTGCCAGGCAAGCACTGTGCCACTGAGTTATATCCCCAGCCCCAGAATTGCAATTTGGGATGATGAAAAAGTTCTGGCAACGGATGATGCGGATGGTTTTACAACATCATAAATGTATTTAGTGCCACTGAACTGTACACTTGTTTAAAATGGTAAATTTTATATTTTGCATATTTCATGGCAACCTCCCCCAACTTTGTATTAATTCAGTGAAAAATAACCAATGTGGTCACCACATCCTAGAAGTCTTGCTGATTGCTCTTTTACCTTGTGCTCCCTGAAAGAGCCACGACTGAGCTGAGCCCCTCACTGGATCTTTCAAGAACTTGGCTCTTTTCCATTTCTCAGTCTCCTCTCTCCGAGAGACTCAGGCCTGTGTGCCCAACAAATACCCATCCTCATTTTGTGTCCTCCTATTCTCAGGAGCCTAGGCCTACCAAAAATAAAACTTCTGCCTCTTAGCCACATACCTCACTGCCACCTTCCACACAAAGCCGGGAGCCCACATACCTATCAACTTAGGTACATAGCAGCTGGTAGGAATTGTCAGTCCCACTCTGGTACAGGGTCCAAATTTAAGGCAGAAGCCATACTGAATGACCTGGCCTCAGAAGCCACCCAGCTTCAGTTTTGCAGCATCCTATCAACTGGGACAGTCACGGGTCCAGATTGGTTGAAGAGAAGATGATGGAGTCTGATGGCAGTGTGCTAATGTCACTTTAGGAGAAGAACATGTGGGTGGCATAGATATTAAATTTGGCTGCCTTTAGAAAATACCACCTGCCAATTATTGCTGCACTCTATTAATGTTTTTTTCAGTGCTGTTCTTTACAGTATCTGAGTTCTTTAGGTGACTGAATACAAGTCAGTGATAACAATGGTTTTTTTATTCCTGTTCTATGTCATGTTCTTATAAGTCTAAAGAAACAACTAAGAAGGGAACTGGTCATTCCCCTCCTCCCATGGTTCAGAATGGTTTCACCATGTTTTGTCATGATGTCTTCTTAGGCTTCTCTTTGCTGTTCTGGTCCTTCACACTTTGAGGAGAAACGAGTCTGATGAACTTGACAATTCTGTGATTTGAGTCCTGGGCAGGTGCTGTGAAGGGTCTCTCTCAACTGGAATGTCTGATGTTTATCTCGTGATTAGATTGAGGCCCTAGTTTATTCAGGAGGAAGGCCACAGAAATAAAATGCTGTTCTTATCAACAGGGGTGCATACCTTCCATGTGAAAGATCACTGTCGCTGTTGACCTTGATTACCCTCTGAGGTAGTGCTCATCTGGTTTCTCACTCCCCGTTCCTCACTGCAACCTTTGGAAGGAAGTCCTACTTTTAAACTTTTGTATGGTGCTTGGACTTGAACCTGGGGGCTCACAGATGCCAGGCAAGCACCCTGCCTCTGAGTTGCCTCACAACCTGCAGAAGGAGGTCCTGATACATGCGTTTGAAGTTGGGGGCTATGTGTCACCTCCTTGAAGGGACAGCACCTCTGTAACTTCCTTGGAATCTCTCTCCATGGGAGATTTGTCTTATCTCCCCTCGAAACCTGATTTTAGAAACCAGATTTTGTCATTTGCCAGTTGTGTGCCCTCTGGTAAGTTCCTTTACCTGGATGAGTTTGTCTTCCTTGTCTTTAAACTTTGTTTTTCACATAGTTTTTGAGATATGATTGGCCAAAATGCTCTGTGTTTTATGAACTATACTGCACCAAGATCTTAGTAATTGTTTCTCCTAGTTCAGATTTCTTGTCCCCAAAGGAAGCCTCTCCTAGAGGCCATGTACATGATACTTTCTTCCTGGGCTGGAGGGGTGGGGAAGCAGCAGCTGGTGGAGGAGGAATTACGGGGCGGGGAGGAAGGAGGCTGGATGGTTGATGGACCCTCAGGCTCCAGTAGTGAATTCTCAATTGCTTTAAATTCCTTCCCTTCCTGCCAGGAAAGCTGCTCCTCTGGCTGATTGCTGCGGTTACAATTACCCAATAGAGCCGTTTGAAGGCTGTTGAGCAGGGCAGAGGTATGAGGAAAAGGAAGACTTCTGTTAATCAGGCAGTGTGAAAAAAGTGTGTCTGGAGCATTTGGGCCCCAGGATTTCAGTCGTGGCCTCTTTTCTGACCCTTGTGGGTTTGCCTCGGACCTCACACTCCCTTCGGAGTATTTTTGGTTTCAGTTTTGTGCAGTTTTGTTCCTAACGCCTTGCAGGCTGTGATTAGCACGACTGTCTTTATGAAAGGTACTTGAAAGTCAGGTTGAAACAAGGCACATGCATGTTCTTTGCAGAGGATGTGAAGCTGGAACCCGCCTGCCAGAACAAGATCCTTCTGCGCACACCAGAAACAATCTGCTATTGTCTCCAGGGATAAAACGGTGCCAATAAAACATGAAAACTCTTAGCCAAGAAGAGGAATACTGCATTAACTGCTTCACTGCTAAGAGCAATTATGGGCAGCCGTAGACAGGACAAAACCTTTCTTCTTTGTTTTCAGCCTGGAAATATGCACATCATCCAAATGGACCAGAGCAAATCCTGCCCTGGGCCCAGTGACTGGGGAGTGGATGGCTCCCTCCAGGGAGGCACTTATCAGGCTCAGAGCTTTCCCTTCATTCTCAGGGTTTTAATGCCGCCAGGGGTGGTGGATGAGGACCTCTGCTGTTTCCTTCATGCTGGTCTTGGTTCCATGCTGGTCTTACCCCATCGTTTTCAGATCTAGTTGGAGACAGGAGAATGTGCATAGCTCATTAAGGCATCTTAGAGGAACACCGTGAAATGCAATGACCACAGAGGGACACAAGGAAAGAAGCAAGAGAGAAGGGACCAAAGGAAGGAACTGAATTAGGTAATAGGGAGGCTTGTTTTAATATTATTCATTCTTTCATATGTGACTGTCCCATGTTCGCCATCACCTTTGAGGAAAGACAATAAAGGGTTACGCACTGAATCTCCATGGAAACTCCATTTCTTTTTTTCCTCATAGTCTGTGTCAGCATCTGATGGGCACCACAATTCACAGGAACCTTGCTGGTGCTGTTCTGAGTCCCTCAGTCTTTACTACTGGGCCTGCTCTAAACTTCTCATCCTCACACACAATTCAACTGTATTTGAAAAAGCCAAGCACTGTGTAACAAACGCATATCCCAGGAGTTGTCCTGCTTTTGCATGAACAGTGACTGGTGGGAAAGGAAATGAACCCCTAGGCAAGCCTCACAGTTCCGTCCTACTGCAAAGCACTCACAGAACATCAGCGGTCAGAGGAAAAGCCCATTCCCAACTCACCAAGATTCCTAGCCACGACTTCTTCTTGTTTCTTGTGCTGTACATGTGTTTCTGATCCTTCATGAACTCTCTTGAGGTGGTGGTGGAGAAGGTACCTTTGTTTGAAAGTCTGGGTCTCTTTTACTTCAATCTCTACCATCAGTTGGTGTGGGTCTAGTATGGATGTTTTTCCCTTTTAGAATTCTGTCTAGATGTGTCTGATAGTCTTACATGGAAGGCTGACACTATGTGTGGAAAATTAGAAAGTCTAGCCTGCGTTCCTTCTTCAGTGAGAATGGTATGCATTTCCAGAAGGCAGTTAGTGTAACCGTGATGCGGAAACTTTTGCAACTTTGAGTGATAACCAGTGGTGTAGAACATCACCTTAGCCAGTCAGAGAGCAAGCCGGTGTGCCGCTGTAGCTGTTTTCACCACTTCACTCTGTTGGGTTGGCCTTACTTTTGGGTAAAGCAGTCCTAAACGAAGCTTTTCAATGTTTCCTCGGGTACCTCCATTGCAGTTCATTTGCGAACTCCCATTTTATTTTCAGTCTCCCCAGCACAGTGAAAATGCCTGTAGTTTGACTTAGCATTTCAGCCTCTTGTTCTTTTTTGCTACCAGGAATCGAAATGAGGACCTTCTGCTTACCAGGCAGACACTTGTGCCACTGAGCTATATCCGTGACCCATATATTATATTTTTTGGTACCGTTAATCGAACTAAGGACCTTCCGGCTGCTAGGAAGGCCCTTGTGCCCTTGTACTGGGCCTCCATTTCAGTTTCTTAGCAAAGACTTTTGAATCAGCTTTTCTATTTCTTGGGCTGAATCAGAAACAAATGGTGGCCATCTCAGAAGGAAAACTCCACTTGAACTATCAGGGCTGTTTTCCTGTGTGGTTTTTTTTTTTGTTTGTTTGTTTGTCAATCTAGGATCTTGGCTTCCCTCATTACAGCTCCCCTGATAGTTTTGTTTGAACTCCAAGTTTTATTTCTTCATCCCCACGAGCACTGGATAGCCACTTTATGTCCAGCTGCTTATCCTTTCTACCTGGATTTGATTAATTTTTGTTCTCTCAAAGATCTTGCCTTGTCCAAAATTTTGACTACTTGCATTGTTCTACAAGGCAATTACATAGGGTCTTGTGTGTTTGCTTCTATTTTTCTAGGACTAGTTGGAGAATTAGCCTGCTATAAGCCAGAAAGGTAAGTCCTGCTCTCATTTTAAGCACCAAAGATGAAAATGTCCTACAGTTTTGCAATGAATTGAATGTTTACATCCCCTAAAAATTCATGTGTTGAAGTATTAACCTCCAAAGGGACAGTATGAGGAGGTGGGGTCTTTAGGGGGTGATTAGGTCATAAGGGCAGAACACTAGTAATTAATATGAGATCATAGCTAATCCCTTAACAGGATTAGTGCCCTTCTAAAAAAGATCCTTTGCTCCTTCCACTATGTGAGCAAAGGGAAACAGGCCCTCAACAGATGCCAAATCTGCCAGCCTAATCTAGGACTTTCCAACCTCCAGAACTATATAAAACCTATTTACTAATGGCCTTGAAGAACCATGAAAGTAGTCAAAATTTGAAGGAGTAAAAAGTCTTTGAAATGAATCTCTGTTGTTTATAAGTCATCCAATCTCAGGTATTCTGTTATAGCAGCCAGAAAAGACTAAGATAGGTTTCGTTTCTCTTCTGCTTTGTTCTGAACCTTTAGTTTTAACCCAAAGGATGAAAATATACTTGTTTGATTTTACCTATAGTTTGATAAAACAGGTCTTATATCTGGTATTGTGCATGCATTTCTAAAGGACTTGAGTGCATCTAGTTTGCTTCCTCCATTATGACAGGGTAGGTGCTCAGAAATAACTGCTGAAGAACCATATGTTTAGCTTTCCATCCTCCTGGAAATTCTTCACCCTGAGAGTCCAGCTGAAAGCTGGATCATTCAGGGTGTCGGCCAGATGGTGATTTCCTGCCTGAGATAGGACAGACCATCTGAATCTCTCAAGGCAAGTAAGAAAGGAAGCCAAAAGACAGATCACTTCAGTTCCCCCAGCTGGGAAAGGAGTAAGAGACCCTAGCGGCTCTGAGCTCCTGCCAGCCCTGATATTCTGTATGACTGTTAATGAGCCCATACTCATTCTCTGGTTGCTTGGTTGAGGATTTTGTAAAATAGTACCACATCGGCATCTCTGTTTCCTTGGGTCACTCCCATGCTCGGTGGCACTCTGTGATGGAGTCTTCAGGCTGGGCGTTCATTTTTGTAGGAACTTCCTTCACCACTGTATTAGTTGTCTTGCACTGCCATAACAGATTACCATAAACTGGGTGGCTCGAAACCGTAGAAATTTATTGTGTACCAGTTCTAGAGGCCAGAAAGTGTGAAATCAAGGTGCTGTCAAGGTTAATCCTTTTAGAGGCTCTGAGGAAAATCTACCCAGGATTGTCCCTGCCCCTCTGTGGGCTGCGAGCAATTCTCGGTGCTCGCTGGTTCGCAGACATGCCCCTGCAGTCTGTCCGCATCACTCCCTTCTGTGTGTCCTGTGCCTTCTCCTCTTATTAGGCTACTGGTCATCGGATTAAATCCAGGACCACTTAAAGGTTCTTATCTAGTTACATTTACAAAGAAAAATATTTCCAAATAAGATCAGATTATTAAGTTCTGACATGAATATTTGAAGAGCACCATTCATCCTACTGTAGCCATATACATCAATCTTAATAAGTTTTATGTGGGCAGGAATTATGACCACCTTGTGTAGTCTTTAATACCTTGTGAGTCTTTAATACCTTGCACATTTGAGGCATTTAATATTTGCTGAATACGTGAATGAATGAGTTTGAAATAGGGTCCAAGTCCTAGGAACTCAGGGTCTGTTTCCAGCTTCATTCAAATTAAGTTGTCGTTCATGGTCCAAACTTTTTGGATGCTTGCTCTTTAAGATATTCCGTAAGGCTCACTGGCCCATTGGATTGGTGGAAAAGCAATCCATTAGGGAAAAGAGTATTACAAGTCTACCATTAAAAGTGAATATATTGTTTCCATACTTCCACTTTCCTATTTATTTTTCCTTTTTCCCCCATTTAAATCAGTCTACTGTTAGAAGTTACCAATCTTGCCTTTTCCTCTCAATTATCTTTTTTTTCAGTTCCTCATAATTGTAAAATGTATAGATCTAGAATTTTTCTTATACATTTGTACTATAAGATCTAGACTAAAGGAGTCTCAAACGTTTAGGCAGATTTGAATCTGGGAATAGAGAATTATACTTATTTAGTGATTTTGAGTGCTTCCCAAAGAAAGGAGACACCACTCACTTTGTGTTTTAAATGAGTCAGAAGAAGCAGGAGAAGAAAAAACTCCATGTTTTCTGGTCTTTTAAGGTAATACTGTCTGTGTTTTTTCTGACGATAAATGAGGGCATAATGAGTGAGGCGACATTAGACATAATAAGCTGCTAGCGATCCAACGAAGAAATCCGTTCTCACGCTATTTCCTGCAGAGTGAGATTGTATGGATGCCTGCAAGATCGAAACTTCCTGCACTGTTTGAACATCCCTATTACCTTGCTGGGCCTCAGATCTCGTCCTTTGATTTGTTCTCTCAGCCCCTTAAAGCTTCTTCTATGCCAGTTTGGATGGTATTTAGGAATCTTGATGAATATGCTCATTATCTAATACAAAGTGACATAAAACACTCCTGCCACGAACTCTGCTACATAACCAAACCCTACTGAACTCCTGTGATTCATTCGGTACTCGATTAATAGCATTTATGTTATTCACATATCTCAGTTGACCTTGATCTGCTAGAAACTCCCTTCTTTTTATCTCTGTTCCATACTGGGGAGGTTTTGTCCCACATTAACAATGATTCTTTTGTACATCAAAGCACACCCTTCCAACATCCCAAGTTTTAATTTTCTTTGCATGCATAATATGTATCTCTCTTCTGTTCACTCTGTTACTTCTTACCTATGCTTAATTGACGGATAATAGAATTGTCTGCTTGTTTTGCAAAAGAGAAATTCTTAAAAATTAACCTGTTAGTATCTGAATTTTAAAAAGAGACTGCAGCTCTGTGAAAATAAAAAAATGTTTACAGAAATGATTTTTGATTCCCCCTTTCAAATTTAAGAAACTCATATTACACACAGTAAGTGGAGGTCTAGTCTCATACACTTCCATCTGCTCAGCTTCCTTCAAACAACAGTGTTTATAAATAGATACATCTTGGGAAACAAGAGTTTTAAGCACTCTACAGTATCAGTATTGGAGTTATGTTAGAAATTATATGAAATATAAAATGTAAGCAGTTATGTTCTTTCTATGTATGCGACATGATAAAGGTCTACTGTAATACCTATCTATCCATGAAGAATATAATTTTTCTATGAGTAATGGTGCAAATATGTAAGCAATGAATAAAGGTTTGTGGCCAAAAATTGAGGGCTTAATTCAGTGAATCAATTCTGTTGTACCTTTCAGGAAAAGTCATTGAGAGGCATTTACTGAGAGGCAAATAGGAAAAATCAGCAGCAAAATTGGCAAGTGGAAGCCTCATGGCCTGGAATTACTTGGTCATGTGTATCTGTCCTCCTCTCACCTTCGTTGTAAAGTGCCCGCCGTTAGTCAGGTTTGCCTCCGATTACTGTGTTTTTATTCGTAGTCATGGAATACTTATCTAATAAAATTAAGATGTGCATGCAAATTATCTGTAATCCATTCTCCAGCAATTACCTTAGTGGCACAGTAAGTCAGTAAAATCTTTTAACCCCCCCCCCTTTTTCTGGCACCTGGAATCGAACTCAGGGCCTCACATATGCCAGGCAGGCACTGTGCCACTGAGCCACACCCCTGGCCTGTAAACCCCTTTGTTCATGGAAATTTCTCCCTTTTACATGAAGATTTAAAACTTTATTTAATGTATTCAATGTTATAGTATATTACTTTTCTATGAGGAAGTATTCCATACTATTTCCAATGAGAAAATATATAATGAAAATTATCTATCTTTTGAACAAATCACTCAAATTTTCAAGCTGTAGTGTGCATGAAGATTAGCCAGACAACTGTTTAAAAATACAGGTTCCTGGGCCCCACCTTATGAAGTGCTTGGGTGACCTGGCAGAATGGATCTAAGTATGTGTTTGTAAGAAAACAAGTTGTTCCCATGGGCTGGGCTATAGACCTAACATTAAGAGACATTGTTCTCAGATATTGCAGAACAAAGAGCTTAGCTTCGTTGCTGAGGAGCTTAGAGTCTGGAGGTTTGAAGGGTGCCAAGGAAAGGTATCCTTAAACGCAGGCTCTCATACCTAGACATATAGCAAAATGGCACAGAAGAGAAAAACTGTGAGGAAGAAGTATCTGAAAACTTCGACTTTTTCGTACCCTGCCCAAAACAGGAAAGGGGACCCCGTAGAGAAACTGGCTTCGAAAGTGAAATGGAGTGATGAAGGTTTTCGCAGGTAGGAGTGGTGGGTATTTCCCCCTTTACCCCTGCTGGATTATTTAAAATGATCTGGCTGCATTATTATTCTTATAAAAGAGCAGGACAAGCTATAACTGCTCCGTGGAAATGAAGTTATTCACCAGCTCACTTACACTTGTTCTGTTCTTCAAGTCTTCCCATGATGGTGCTGTGGGGATACTTTGCAAACAAAGTGACTCAAATCATCAGGCACTTTTTAACTCCTCAGGATAAATTGCTCATTTCCCTGGATGAACAGGTGTGGGGCTATCATGATGTCTATATTAACATAATTTATGTAGAGCCTACTTTAAAATTAGGTCATATAGTTAATTGTTTCTATTTACTCTTGGCTTTAATTAATGAGATGAGAATATGTGGCACACTGCGTAGCCCCGACTCTGGCAGGTGTTAAATACTTCTAAGTGTATCCAATTGCCCATTGAGCGTCTTCCCTTGGATAACTTGCAGTCTCCTCAAACCCGACTTAAGCTGCATTGCAACATCTTTTCTGCCTCTTCTCCAGTTGTCCCCCAAACCAACCAGTTATTCAAGAGTAAACCTCTGTTTCACCCTTGAAGTGTCTCTGTCCTTCTCCCCTCCAAATCCTATTGATTTGACTTCCTAAATGTCTCTTAAAACACCCACTGCATTAATTTTTTGCTATTGGAACACAGCAATGAATCAGCAAGCTGAATCTTACATGAAATTTCTAGGCAGGTTGCGCGTGTCCAAAGATCTTGGTACAGACAAGTAACAAAGAAGGGGAAGCAGAGGACAAGGGGCCCTTTAAGCCAGGTTATGAATTCTGAAGTTTTATTCTAAGAACAAAAGGAAAAGTTTGAAGAGTTTCAAGTATGGGTGTGACACTATCAGATTTGTGTTTTACAAAAGAATTCCCCTCATTTATCACAAGATGTGGTCACAGACACTTGTTTGTAGGGGTATGGCATCCAGGGTCCTTCCTCCTTCATCCTCGTCCAACACTGCTCCCCACTGCTACCAAATAAGGGCACTAGAACAAATGACAACCCTAGAGATCTGATTGCATGCTCTTCTCTTTCAAATCTTGTAGTGATGTGCCAATGCCTTTGGGATAAAATCCAAATCCCTTGAAAGGGGTCCGAAGCTTAAGGGTTTGCCTTTCTGTCCACCTCTCACTGCTTCCCTCTCTCCAGCTGCACTGAACATCTTTTTGTTACTCTAATCCCTGCAGTCTCTCTCACCCCGATTGTCCTGTTTCTCATACCTGGGCTTCAACCTTGCCTGGCTCTATTTGGAGAGGTAATTTCATAAACTTCACTTTCCTCAAGGTGGCTTTCTCTAATCCTGGAGTATGTGAGGTCCTTGCTAATGATCACTATCTTTCCCAGCTGGGATATCTATCTCATTTCTGCTAGACTGAAGCTCAACCAGTGCCTGTCCTTGTTATTTCATTAACCACAGATCCTTACCAGTACCTGATACCTGGCAGCACATCCCTAAAGAATGAATGAATGAGCAGTCTCTTTCATCTCCCTTCTAAGAGGACACTGGAGAAAAAGAGTATGTCAACAGTGACATACTTGTTTAGAGCTTAGATGACAAATTTTAGTCCTATAAGTAGTGTTGAGAGTAAAGGTAAATGGGTTAAATTTTAGATAGGGGTGTAGGATCTGATAGATTAGACAAGCAAGAAGGGTAGACATAGGGAAAATATTGCTATTCTAAATGAGCAAAGCTATGTACTTATTGTATAGGCTCAATTTAATATTGTTGCATAAGGTTTTCATATAATAATCTTTATCATTTTCATAATCATACTGATAAACAGTTGAGAAATTATTGACATGTTATAGTCATTTTAACACATATGACTTTATTGTCTCAATGACCCTATGTTATTATCCACCTATGAATTAGGAAATGCAGGCCTAGCAATAGCGACTCTCCAATCTGTAAGTGGCATACTGAGACTTGAATCCACATCCTGAACTCAACCCCAGCCTCTGGTGCAATGTAGCATTCCTCCCCTAAATATCTGAAAGCAAAATCAAAACTCTGTGGTTAGTTACGACTTGGTAAAGTTTCATGCATATCATTATTTAATGCATTCAAAGTTGAAAAAAGATAGGAGCAAAAGGAAAATAAAAGGGAAAATGACTGCCGTGGCCAGGAATTGAACCAGTTTTTGAAATATTTGCCTGCAGATGGGGCAGTGGCTGTGTGACCTGTGTGCCATGTCTGGTTGAGATGCTCAGTAAGCAGGCTGACTACCCAAGGAAGAGAAGCCGAATGGAGAAAGGTTTCCTGCTGCTGTCAGAGTTTGCAAATATAATAGTCTGTCAGTTAACAGTGATGACCAAATTCTTTGAGGCACTTAGGGAGACTAAAAGGAAGATGAAAAAAATGAAAAACAAAGGAAACAAAGCCCCGATGAAACATCTCATTTATAAGGGCATGAATAAGCCCTTAAAATCTCTACCAACATGATAACAGCTAAGATTTATTTATAAACAGATGACTTTAATAAAGAGTCTCGTGTTCTCAACCTTGCCTGCATATTAGACTTACCTGAGAAACTTAATAAATTTAGATGTCTGTTCTGAAGCCTGAACCATTAAATCAGATTTCTGAAGGTAGAGTCCAGGCATCCACTGTAAAAACTGTAGCTGTCAAAACTTCCTAGGTAATTTTGGTGTTCAGGTAAAAATCACGTGAGTAATGCAGCCTGGAATATTCTTTTGCTAATGCAACAAGAGTTATCCTAGTCTTAGTTTTATAATTGATGGTGCGATGTTTCTATTCCAAGGAATGCTGGAGAATTCCCTAAATACTGACCTCAAAATTCATTTAAATCTGCACTGATTAAATGAGCACATTCCAACTAACAACATCCACTAGCGCACCCATTAAAGCCTAGCACAGGACTAAGTGCTTTATCTCAATTATTTCATTTAAACTATCAGACATCTCACAACCCTGAAGTTTCATTTTAGTCTGTTTGATGGTAAATAAACTGAGGTTCAGATAATCATATTACCTGTGTAAAGTCACATGGTTGGCAAAGCGTGGCTGAGACTGCTGTGGTTTGAATGTAGTCTCCTCTGAAATTCACACTGAAGCCTAATCACTAAGATGATGGTACTGGAAAGTGAGGCCTATGGGCGGTGATAGGTTATAAGAGCGCCTCTCCTTTATGACAAGGCCTTGCTGCAGTGGCTCCACTCTCGCTCTTGAGCCCTTTGAGAACACAGCATTTTCTCATATGGAGGATGCAGTGTCCAGGCGCCATCTTGGAAGCTGAGATTATTTCTCACTGGACAGCTGAATCTGCTGATATTTGAGATTGGGTGTCCAGCTTGCAGAACTCAGAATAGTACATTTATATTCTTTAACAATTGCATAGTCTCAGATATTCTTTTACTTATTTTTTTTTTTAGAGACAGAGTCTTGCTGTGTATCCCAGGGTGCCTGCCCTTGAGCTCACTAGGTAGCCCAGACTGGCCTTGAACTCATGGCAATCCTCCAGCCTCAGCTTCTGAGTGCTGGGATTACAGGTGTGCATCTCCACACCTGACTCTCTCAGATATTTTGCTAGAGCCACACAAATGAACTAAGACATAGGCATAACTGGAACTTGTGTGCCTGGTTATAGTGACTGGCCTCTAAAAAATCTAAACTACCTTCTATATTTACTGAGCAAGAAATGTTAAATAACAATAAAACATGTATCTAATAAAGTTGGAATTTGCTGAGACTTACGCTATAGAGTACTATAGGTTTAAGTTCACTGCTTCTCTGCCTTTTGGGAAAGATCAAGTGTAGGTTTAAGTTTTATTTATACTACTGCTTTAAAAACCTACGACAATTTAATTATTGTGCTTCTGTTTTTAAATTAAAAATGGATAATGACTGTTTAAAAACTATATATTATTTCATGTATACTTGTCCATGTTATCAAATGCAAAGAACTTAAAAAGGATATTTAGTAAAAATACATTTCCTTCCTGGCTTTGTTCCCCAGCCACGCAGTTCCTCCTGAGGCAGGGGTATGGCTGTGTACAGGTTAATGAGGAGAATGGGATGATTGACAGCTTCATCTCCTGCCCGTCATTGGAAAGGAAAATACGATACTGTGACGTAAAAGGGGCGGGTTTATTTCGGCTCTCAGTGTCAGGAGTTTCAGTGCACGGCTGGCGAATTCAAATGCAGAAACAGCCTTGTAAAGGGTCTGGTGGAGGTTAAGCTGCGCATGTCAGGGTGGCTAGGAAGCAGAGCGGAGGGACGAGCTGGGGTGGGAGATGCCCCCTTCCCAGTGTGACCCCTTCCAGACCATGCCTGCAATGACTCACCTCTAACCAGTCCTACCTCCGAAAAGCAAGCCAGCTACAGACCCCTGTAATCCAGTCCGATCAGGCCTGGGGGGACATTTTAGATTTAAACCATAACAACTGTCATTGATTTAAACACTTGAAGGTTCATCTGTTGGGGCTGGGGAACAGATCAACAAAATTGGTTTCTTAGTGAAACAGAAAACAAGCAAGAGCATTTGCCATGGTTTACATGTTTTGTCACTTATTAATGAAATGCCTTATGTATGGAAATTTTAAAGTTTTTGGTGATACAAACACTGCTGCAGTGAAGATCTTCTATCCATCAACAGATGAGTGGATAAGGAAAATGTGGTATTTAGGTACAATGGAGTACTACTCTGCCATAAAGAAGGATAAACTTTATAGGAAAATGGGTACACCTCAACACCATAGTGTTAAGTGAAATAAATGAACACATATGCTTCAATATTGCATTTTTCTTTTATGTGAAAAAACAAAATATAAATAAAGAGCAACATAAGAGTTAGATAATAAGAAATAAGGAGATAGGTCTCTCGCAAAGGGGAAAGGGACAAAGAGATGGAGAAAAGGGGGAAGGAGGAAAGAGAAGAGGACAGGAGAAGAATTAAGGTGTGCTGTGTACACGAACCAACTCTCCCTGAGGAGGGTATTAAATGCTGCAAACATAGTACTGAAAAATCACAGTTGAAAAATATCATTTTGCACTTTTGCAAATATATCTGTAGAATAAATTCTAGGAGGTAAAACATATGGGCCAGAAGTATGTACATTTATTACCAGTTGTTTTCTGCAGAGGCCCATCAGTAGCAAGGCAGTGTCCAGTCTTGTTTGCCACCACAGAATATTATCAAAATTTTGGTCTTTTCTAATCACAATTTAATCTATTTACTGTTTAAAAATTATTTTTCTGTTGAAGATCTTTTCAAATTTAAAAAAGAAGTTTATTTTATTTTTCCATGACTCGTCTGTTTCTATCCCTTCTTACTTTTTAATTTTTTTCTTATTGATACCTAGAAGCTCTGATATTAGAAAAATTAGACATTTTTGGCACTTACTGTAAATGTTATTTTCCCTTGGTCTTGATTTTTGACCATAAGGGTTTTTTTGTTTGTTTTTTAGCACATAGAATGACTGAAGTTTTTTCTTTTTGGTTTTTTTGGAAACAAGGTCTTATTATGCAGTTAAGCCTGGCCTCAAACTTACAGTGAATCTCCCGCCTCAGCCTACTGAATGCTGGGATTATAGGCATGTGCCACTACACCTGGCAGAATAACTGAATTTTGTAGCACTATTAGAAAGAACTTTTCTGCTCAAAGATTAAATTTTTTTCAATGCTTTTTTCCTAATGTTTTATATCATATTAACATATTTGACCATCTGGCATCTCTTTAAGTTATGAAGTAAAAAAAAAATCCAAGTTATCTTTCTTCTCAGTGGCTACCCACTTGCACCCATATGTTTTGTTGAATGCTCTTTTACGAATTGATTTAAAGTGCCACATACATACCTTTATTTATTTAGTCTCATTTTGGTGTCCAAGGTGGCCTGAACCCCTGGGCAATCTTCCTGCCTCAGCTTTCTGAGTAGCTGGGAATATGGGTACATGTCACTGGTTTGAGGTATCACTTTTATAAACTATTAAATGCTTTTAAATTTATTTCTCCAATTTATATTTCATTCTGTTGATCTCTCTGCATTTGCTTATGATAATACCATACTACTTGTAAGAGTGTAGCTTTATAATTGATTTAATATATGGTGAATCTCCCCTGACAATCATTATTTCAAAAATTTTGTACTTTTGCTGTTTCACTTCTAAATTTCATTTGCTTTTTATCAAATTAAAATACATATGTATTATTGTTAGAATTACACTGAATTTGAGAGCTAACATAGGGAAATCCTTAGCTGATATTTTGACCTACTATCAAAGGGCACAATATACTTTTCAACCCCTCCCCGCCCCATGTGTGAGTGTGTGTGTGTGTGTGTGTGTGTGTGTTTTCAGTACTGTAGTTTCAG
Source organism: Dinomys branickii (assembly GCA_004027595.1). NCBI lineage: Eukaryota > Metazoa > Chordata > Mammalia > Rodentia > Dinomyidae > Dinomys > Dinomys branickii. The sequence continues at coordinate 22,868 of PVLD010007810.1, forward strand.
CTCAGGACCTTTGCCCTGAGCTACATTCTAGTCCTTTTATATCTTTTATTTTGAGACAGGGGCTCCCTAAATTGCTAAATTGCTGAGGCAGGGTTCGAACATGTAATTTTCTTGCTTCAGTTTCCCAGGATGCTGGGATTACAGGTATGTACCGCCATGCTCAGCTCAGTTTTTTGTTTTTTGACTATGAAATATTTGCTTCTTTTTCTCAGAAGAAATTTATCATTAGGAAATATTAAAAGTGTAATTTCTTTTCTTTTTTTTTTTGTCTTTAGATTCGGTCCCCTGAATTTTGTGACTGAAATTATAATGGAAAACAAAGCCATTTTGCTCTCAGGAAACTTTGTATGTAGTTGGTCCTGAAAGTCTGAGTTGAGACAAATCATAGCAATACAAAATCTTTTTATCCTAAGGGACTTGGCTAGCAAGGAAAACTGTAAACACCAAAGAAAACAGTCTGTGCTGTTTCCCAGCAATGTTTGCAGCTTGCCCAGCACACGATGGCGGTCTGCTCCCTAAGGGTGAGCACGCTCGGCTGTGGCCTCCGTCCCCCAGTAGCGATGGCGAGGTCACCCAGTTCAGGTATCTCCCAGGCGAGCAGCACATTCCCACCTGTGAGCAGGCTCATTCCCACGCCGGCATTCAAGGGCAACCTAGGCAAGTACGTACTTATTCATTTAGATCAAGTCCTACATTCTGCAGATGAAACCTGAACCTTTTTGAAATCAAATCCCCAGGGAATAAAAACATCCTTATCATTGCTGGGCATGTGCTGGAATCACAGTGTCTGTTTGGAGAAATACGCAGATCATGGCCAAATACCCCTTTCGGTTTGGAAGGAGCCACTGTGCAAATCTTATGAAATAGCTTTAAGTTCTCTGCATGCTCTGACTTGCTGTGAAATTAAGAACTTCCTCTTAGAGCTATCCAGACTTTCTTGATTCCCCATGTCTTGAAGTTTGAAGGGTGTCTGCCTCTCAGAGATGTAATTTAAAATGCTCTACATTATACTTAAAAGACTTAATTGAAATTCTTCCTGTTTGCAGCACGTAGGCTGACAGTTTTGCTTTTCTCTTTTTTAATTTTAATTTATTTATTTATTGGCTTTTTAAGACAAGGTCTCGCTGTGCAGTTCAGGCTGGCTTTGAACTCATTAGTAGCCCAAGCTGGCCTGGAACTCACAGTAGTCCTCCTGCTTCAGCCTTCCGAGTGCTGGGATTACAGGTGTGCACCAGCATACCCGGCTGTTTTTCTGTTTTTACATGAACATATATAAACATTGATTGTATTGGGGGATGAAAAGCAAATTAAAGGTTAGTGATAAATTAACCTTATTTTTGTGCAGATATTTAACTCAGTAAAAAAAATCTGGAATGTATATTGCTAGATTCTTATATCTTGCTATATATTTGCACAGGGCCAAATCAAGCCCCACGCCTGCATTAGAAGTCCAGGTGAGTGTCATATGCCAGTAGACATGGGGACACATTGACTGCTCTTAACATGTTTGATGCTTTACAACTTTGGGGAACACATTGGACGACCTGCCCATTAACTTGGCCAGTCCAAAGTGTTTTTCAGGTTATTTTGATTTTGTTTTGGAGGCCATACTCCTGGGAGAATCAGGAAGGACTGATGATTTTGATGACTTGGTCTCAAGTCTTAAGTACAACAGGGTAAAGGGATAGAGCAGGCGGAGGGTGGGTCACAACTTTCGTCAGTGCATTCAGGGAAAGGCAGTGATACCTGGATGGACAGGGACTCTCCAGAGGAAGTCAGTCCCGTGAAGATCTGGGAGCCAGGTCTACAGGCAGGAATAAGCTATGGCAAAGATCCTAAGATAAAGTCAAGCTTAATGCATTCAAAGGGCAGAGCGTGGGGAGTCTGGGGGGCCAAAGCGAGGGCCCTTGGAGCAGTCCAAGGGGAGCTGTGACATGCAGCATGTGACACACCTGCCTGCGGTCCTTCCCTCCCGGTACGCATGCTCTTGTCTTGTCCCCCCCCCTCGTGTTTGGGCCAGACTTACTTTCGCTAACACATGGCATACGAGAAGACTGAAGGAATGTTACTTCTAGGTTAGGTTGTGAAAAGCTGACTTTTTGACTGAGTTTGTTGTCTCTCTTTGGCTCCTTGTGGCTCCCTCCCTTGGGTGAAGCAAGCTGCAGTGTTCTGAGACGCCCTTCGGAAGGCAAGGAGTAAGTAACTATAGCGGCCTTTGACCAGTGACTAATGTGTAACTGGCACCCGCAGACTTAACTGCCTTTAGTGGAGTAAAGCCCACAAACCACCCTGTGAGCGAGCTCGGGAGATGGTCCTCCCCGCTGTCCCGCTCTGAGATGACTTGGGTCTCTGGCTAAACCCTGGATGTGGCTGGAGAGAAAGCCTGAAACAGAGGACGCAGCTAAGTCACCCACGAATCCTTACTGACAGAAATCATGAAATTAAAAGTGCTGTTTCAAAGTCACTAAGTACTGGAGTGATTTACTATGCATCAGCAAATTAATAACACAGGCAGAGAGGGCTGGATCATACTGAGATTTATTGGCTGGGAGAAGGAGTTGGATTCTTACACAGGGAGATCCCTTGTTTGCAAGGTCACTCTGATTACTGTGTGGGGAATGGACAGCACAGACAGAAGTCACAGTGGGAAAGCAACCAGGAGGCTCTCGCAGAAATGTCAATGTTTGCACATAATGCGGTTACAACTAGATGTAGGGGATAAGGGCAACAGATTTACAGTTAACTTCTACAGTTTTGGCTTGATCACCTGAATAGATACAGGTGACTTTTGCCAAGATAACAAAGGTTGGGAAAGAGTTAGTCTTGGGTGGAGATGGCAATATTTACGTTGGAGATACTGTGTTCCTGGGAGATGTAAATGGGAAGAGGTCAAAGGTTCAGAGGTGTAAGTCAGGGTGGGAGGGACAGTTCTTTGGGGGAATCTCTTTAAATAAATACTCAGAAGGCTCTTGAGAAAGGATCATCTGAAGAGAAAGCAAGATGCTCTCATTCAGTTGAAAGAAAAGGTTAGAGGAACAGGGCTGGTAATCCTGTCAGTAGCATCTTATCTTATCATGTTTTTAGGTTAAGGGGGAGTTATAACAGCCTTAAGAAACACTCTGAAATAAAATTTTCATTCACTGAATCATCATTCGTCATCTCTGGTGCCATTCGTTCTTCATATGGCAAGATGGAGGTCTTAGCAAAGACATCAACCTTTAGGACACAAGGCTGCCCTGACTTGAATATTGATGAGTCTTAGCGATCACGAGGGTGGTGTTGTCCACCACTGATAATAACCACTTCTGTGGTTAGAGAGATGCAGAGATGTAGCCGTTTTTTAACCGTAATTGTCACAGTAATGATCAGAGGGAAAGAGGAGGGAAATAAAGACAGTAGCTGCCTGATAGTCATTTTGGGAGCCTTTATTTGGAATGGATGATATTTTTCTCAGCTGGAATGGAGTTGGTAAATACTTTATTGGGCTCTATTTCTACCTGTGGAATATGTTGTTTGAGAAACTGGTTATGATAGAAGGGTCATTTAAAAAGCACTTCTATAATTGTTGGGAAATTGTTAAGGATGTTAGTTTTTGAGCCCCACAAGATAAAAATATAAATTGTCTTTACCGTTTTAACCAAGAAATTGATGTGTTTTGTATTTTTAAACTTTAAGTTCAGAGGACCAACATAGGTGAGCATGTTTCCCATTTTACTGTTTTCACAGATAAATTTTTACTATTATGTTGACACTTATGGTGGAAATATTTTTTCTCCTCAGTTATTAACTTGTGTTTCATAACTTCATTTTTCAGCTTATGTCTTTTACTGTATACCTTTTCAAGCTTCTCCTGTTGGTTTTAAGAAAAACAAGGAATTTAAGGTTTAAAAAATTGAATTATAAATGTCCTTAATATTTTAAAAAATTTGAATTATAAATGTCCTTAATATTTTTATGTTCTCTAAAACAACTAGTTTTCCCCCCTATATTCTAACTCTGTTTTTAAATGCTTCTCATTTCTAAGTAGAAAAAAAAAAGATAAAATTATTAAATTGAGTTCCTTTTTGTCTCTGACCCACTCCCCACCTCCCACTCCAGATATGAGGCTTTGGGGCTTTGAGCTTTTGGAGAACTGAGTGCTATTAGAAAAATTATCCACCTTGCAAGACATTAGAGCTGAGTAGAAGAGCTGAAAAGAAGGTTTGAACTAGAAATATTAGCACATGGGCTAAAATATTTGCTCTAATACCTTTAGGACAATAATTTCTTTTAATGTGATGTTAATATCGTTTTTTTTTTTCAAATTGTTCTTTGGTTTTAAAAGTGTTTTAGCATAGCATGTCATTGCTTTCCCTAAATATGGTGTTCATGATTTCTGGAATTGTTCATGAATTAATAATCAATAATTTTGTCATAGAAAAAAATTGAAATTTTAGATGTGATAAAATGAAATTGCTAAATAGGCAGTAAGAGAGACACGTACTACATAATGTCACTAATTCAGACTTCTAATCCTTACTATTTTTATATTGAAACAATTAATATAATGTACATATAACATACTGTGACATTTAGAAAAACCGATGAAAATTGAGCAGTCTAAGCTAATTTTAATAAGAGAAACTCTTTGTAGTTGATGCTTGGAAATTGCTGTTTGGTACTCCCACACTTACATGGGAAGGCTTAATTAGGGTGAATTTGTCACTACCTAGGGGTGCCCAAATGAATTATCCACTGCCTAAAAATCAGGCGTTGACCACATATTAACAGCTTTTGGGATATTATGTTTTTGGAGAGTGTCTTGGTTACTTTTCTCTTGTTGCTGAGACAAAATACCCAACGGCCCAAAATGAAGGAAGGAAAGATTTATTTAGCTTACAGTTTGTGGAGGTTTCAGTCCATACTTGGGTGGCTCGGAGGCGGAGTGGCACACGGCAGAGGGCAAACGTTCATGGCGGCAGAACACAGCAAAAACCACAAGAGCAAAAAGGAGGAACGGCAGCAGGCAGCCTCTTTCTTTCCCTTACCTTGTAAACAGGCTGCCCCCACCCAGGGGGCGTTGTAGCTCTCACATAATCTCCATGCCCTCCTCTTCCACAGGCTCAGGATGTATACAAAATAACCACTCTGGCTTCCTGCTGAGTCACTGGGCTAAACCTCTAGATTCCCCAAGTTGACGCAATGTATCAACCATAACAGAGAGGAAGGCTGGCCACTAGAATTTGCAATCTGGCATTATTACTCCATGCTAATTTACCATAGGGAAAACTTGTCCATCAATTTACGTGGCAGAATTAGAACTTTAAAAAACAACATGGTTATTACATTATCATTCTTTCTTTGTCAAGACTAATATATACCCCAGTTTATATTAGAGGAAGGTATTTCGCATACTTATTGAGTCTGTTAGTCTCTTACGATATCAAAACACCTGAGGGTGTATACTTTATACAGGAAAGAGGTTTATTTTGGTTTACTTTTCTAGAAGTCCAAGGTTGAAGTTGCAACTTATGATGGTCTTCTTGCTGGCAGAATCCTAAGGTGGTGCAGCTCATCACACGCAAGATTCAGGGAGTATGCTCGTGTGAGTGTGAGTGTCCACTGGTCCCTCTCTCTCTTCCTCTATAAAAGCCAGGGATTCAGTCATGGGAACCCTTCCCTAATGACTCTAATCCTAATTCATCTCCAAAGGCACCATCTCTAAACACCAAGTCTGATCAACTTTCCATCCTATTACTACTTCACAGTGGGATGAGATATCAACTTAAGCCTTTGGAAGGGACAAAGTATATTTAAACCACAACACACACATTGCTATTTCTGATCATCATGATAGTCTGCTTACTAGTTACCTGAAGATTGATCCAATATCGATGTCACCTTTTGCGGGTCTTATCTGCTATCATACTACACAATTTGGATAGAGACTACCCCAGCAACCGAGACTGTCTATAAAGTAAAAGAGGGTTGTGTATACTATGCTAAAATATCAACATTTAATAAAGTTAAAAGGGTTTATTTTCTTAGGTGAATGCTGATTTCAAATAGCATTATAAAATGGCACCACATTATGTAAAGAGTAAGATGTTTATATACTTCAACCCAGCATCTAGAAGAACACCCACCATACAGTGGAGCCTCAATTTAAATTAATAGGTGTGAATTGAGACTTTTGAAGGAGAGAACAAGAAGTTTGGGTTACTGATTGCGTTGCTTTCACAAGAGGCATTCATTCCCCTTTGCAGGACCTTTTGGTATGTTATTGTTTTTTCTAACAGTGCCTTACTGTAACAGAACAATAACTGAAATCCCTTACTTTATATAAGTCCCAGAGTACATAATTTTATATATTTTCTTATATTCACATATTTCTTTTGGTGTTAAAAGATTAAATTAGGCACATTAAAGTTTTAAAGAGCTTGTTTGAGCAGATAGTGATTTCTAAAGTGGGCAGCTCCAGAGTGCGTGGAGTTCTAGGCTCTGCAGAAGGGTCTGGAGGGGAAGGCTTTCCCAGGGCAGATGTGGGAACAAATCAAATAAAATACATGACTGGTTAAGTGGAGCTGGGCCCTTGTTTGGATCATTCCAACGAAAAGCCCCTAGGTAGAAATTAATCGGCAGTTTCTGAGTGGCGAAGCTTACATTTCAGTTAACTGTTTAATGAATTGGGTACTGTTTTGCTTATACAGGAATGGAGAGTGCAGGAATCACTTTGGCCTGATGGCCCCCCAGTTAATTGCATCTGCTTCTAAAGAAGAGGGCACTGAGGCTCATAGGAATGAAGTGAATTGCCACATTCCACAGATCCATGTCCCAGAGTCTGTGACCTATCTCAATACTACAAAACCTTGCAATTATTTATGGTCTTTTGCAGCCAAATAAGTTAGCAGTTTATCTATAATTCAGAAGCAAAGAAGGGGGAAGATAGAAAGTGTGAGCCCTTCTGAAATGAATCCAGTTATATGGCGTAAAACCCTTGGGCAGTGAAATACCTTGGACCCACCCTGGATATAGGAAGAGAGAAGAAAGACCAAAGGGATGTAAAGAATTCAAGAGATTTACCCGAAGGTGGGGAAGTGATTCTGATGAAATGGCATCTGAAAACCACATTTGTTCTGGAAGCCTGAGACCAGGAAAGATGTAGACATTTTCTTGGAAAAAGTTCAGACAAGAAGTCAGGAAGATGATGAAGAGGGGGGTTTGAAGGGACTGACTTGGGAGGCCCAGTTAAAGGAATTAAATAGGTTCACTTTGGCTTAAAGACAGCAAAGATAGGCCTTGATAACCATCTGCAATTACTTGGGTGTCTAAATACCAAGGAAGGTACAGTGCTACTTGGGGTGGAACAAAGGATTATAATTACATGAAAATTAAGGCAATGAAAAGAAACCCGAATATGAAGCAATTCTCATTTAGGAGAACATTCAAGGCAATTCTGTTATAACCTCATGGCTTCAAAGGACACTTTACAATACACAAAAACTACGGAACACCACTTATTGCCTAAAAAATAATCTCATGTTAATGTTGCAAGTTATACTGAGTTATTCCTGACCTGAGAGGGACCCAAGACAATGGGAAAAGCACTGGATGTTTTCTCCAGGACAGAAGGTCAGTGACTCAGAGGACATCTGACAAGGTCGTGCTGGGGCTATGGTTGCACGGGGTCATGGCTTATTCTATCCATGAAGAAGAAGGAACTATGAATGTTGAACTCATCTTCTGTCCTTGATTTGATTAACCTTGTTTTTTTTGGATGTGGTCCTTGGCTTGTCTGTTTTAAAGTACAGTCTTTAGCAATTTGTGCATTGTATTCTGCTTTTGTAAGCTGGTCAGAAGATTCTCATATTCTATAGACACTTTATTACTTATAAAGTATTATGAAATGGTGTGCCAGATTCCTAATACATACTTATCTTCACCCGTGCACGTGGGGCCTGAATGCTGATTTACCTTTGTGAAGAATCTTAGAGATCAACAGTACCTCTTTTTGTGGTGAAGCCTTTGTTTCTTTTTCTTTAATTTTCAAATTCTGTGAATTGATACCTGTTAGAATACAGTAAAGTCACAAAAAAGTTAAAACCTTCTAAGACACACAACATGTGAACCCTATTTTTCTTATTTTTAGATTTAACAGGGAAAGTATACACTATAAACTGTTACAAAATTCCTAAACACTCACTAGGTACAGTTCTGCTTTATTCTGCCATTTTCTGGTCATGTTGCTTTGGTCAACACATTGATGCACCTAGGGCCCAAACTTGCTTCTTCCTGAAGTGGACATAATCATGCCTGTACTTTGTTTTGGGTGTGGTGAAAACTATGTGACGGGAAAGAAGGGAGCTTGATTTACAACTAGTTAGGTGCTGACTACACGACAGCAAGTGGGGAGTATGGAGCCTAAGCATGATCCCCTTAAAAAGTTCCTATTTGTTCCTGGCAAATAAGTAGGAAGAGAAGTACACTCTACAGGTGAGAGTGGACCTCTGTGAGACACAGCACAGTGGCCGAGAGTTCAGTGGCGGCCATATTTGCATCTCCCACTCCTCGGGCTGACGTCACGACTAGGCTGCCCTATCACAAACCTGCTCTGCTTCCCATGAGATGAACTCACTTTCTGACTGGCTCCAAGTACAGGACTTTGGAATATGTTCTGATAATGTCTCCTGGAACGCCACGATGGCAAGTCATGTCCCATCCCCAGCTATAGTGCCGCCCCTTAATCTCCTGCCTCAGTACTGAGGATCAAAGGGCCTTGCACATGCTAAGCAAGTGTTCCACCATCGAGGTACATCCAGAGCCCTTCTGTTTTGAGACAGGGTCTTGCTAAGTCACTAAGTTACTCAGATTGGGTTTGAACTTGCAGGCCTCCTGCCTCAGCCTCTTGAGTAGCTGGGATTATAGGGCACCACCATGCCCAGATTTGAACTATTAATTTGGAAGTTTTTTTTTTTTTTTTTTTTTAGGAATTTCTTTACATTTTACTAGTCAACCAAATCTAAAAGCTAGGGAGCCATTGGTATAGATCTCAAGAAGTTATATGTATCAGAATAACTCAGCTTTTCCTAGCATTTCTAGCATTGACTCCTTCCACTAGATGCTGACATATTTCACTTCTCCCAGTGTCTTACTTATTTTTCTCTTGTTGCTGTGACTAAGAACCTGACATCTAAGGTTAAAGGAGAAAAGGTTTATTTAGGTCACAGTTTGTAGAGGTTTCAATCCATAATCAGCTGGGTCCTAGGCTGGCACTTGGCAGCGGGGCAACAGTTCATGGCCATGGAAGAGAGCAAGAGTAACAAGAGAGAGACACACATCTCTTTCTGTCCCTTACATTTTATCCAGTCTACCGAGACTAGGGTGGTGCTAATCCAGTCAGTGGAGTGATCCAACAGTCATCCACCCTTAATCCCAGCATTGCACAAAGACTCAATCACACACTCTAGATTCAGTCACCTCAGAAAAAGCCCTTTGACCACATGAGGTTTGGGGAGGACATCTAGACACAAACCATAACACCCAGGCTGGTACATAATTCTTCAAAATTCATACATTATGCCTTTCCCAAGATGTAATTATCAAAACATCAGATGGGTGAAAAATGGGGGCTGGGTAAAGTTTTAGAGACTTGAAAAGTCTCATAAGACATTCTCATACACATTCTAGCTTTGTATGAGAATAGTGACTCTTTCCCAAGTTAGCAGGGACTAAAGAATTATGAGGCTGAGATGTAGGTAGCACAGGTGCTAATATCGTGCTAAGTACCTACAGATAGCTGTGGAAATAATAAACTAGAAACAATTCAAGCAATATGTAGGTCATCTGCTTAGGGAGCAATAGCACCACGGCTTGAAGTACCAGAAATTCACCACTATTAAGATTTAGGCCAAAAAAAAGAGTATGATTAACTTTCAATAAGCAGAAATCTGCAAAGCTATTGAACTTTCTAAAAAGGACATGGTGAATTGATTTCACTTGACTATTTCTCAGATTTTCTGCTTCGAAGATCTGGCAAATCTTAAAACGTCTTCTGTTTCTCGGATCCTAGACATGTGTCCTGAAATTGTTCTCCTGGCTCATCTGAAACCTCCGCAGTGGACTGTGTGCCTTTTTTCTTTTAATTTATTTATATTTGTGCATTCATTCAGTGAGTACTTTGTTTTATTCTGCAAACATATGTCTTTTAATATAAAAGATGATATTAACAAAAGGAGAGGATTAGCATATCTTGTGATTCTGTGACATGACAAAGCAGTACCTACCTGCAAAAGAAACCTCAAACACCAGTTGAGATTAGCTGATAACTTAGAATCATGAAACTGTCTGGCAAATATTGTATATGTAGTTTAATCTTACATCTTTTCTTTAGCACACAATTATTTACTAGGGTCTCATGGCCTCCTTAGTTCAAAACTTTGAAAAGCATTTGAGAAAATGACTCTGATATTGCTAAAACTAACACAGACATTTGGAATAGAACCATCTAAACTCACAATAAAGCAGGCTCCTGGATTTGAAATTCAGACAGACCTGAGTCCTCATTCCTTCCTTCTTTGTTACTTACTAGCTCCATGGCAGGGGGCAAGTTACATAGTTTCTTGAGCTCCTGTTTCTTATCTGTAAATGGAGCGAATTTTGCCTCCTTGAATTGCTACAAGATTTAAATGAGAATAGACTGAAAGGTAGCTAATACTGTGCCTAATATGGAAAAGATATTGTTAAGATTGTGTTTCCCTTCCTTCCATTAAATAGGATTTTTAGAATTTGTCCATGTTGATGAGACACTTCCACTGGAATGGAAACTGTGAAGTCCGTATCTCCCTGAACAAGCAATAATACAATCAGGTTTGTGCCTCAGGAGGTAACAAAATCCATCCTTCTACTTCACTTAGAGAATAGTTTCTTGACCTCAAATGTAATCATTTGATTTATATCTTAATAGCAGTTTTTTAAACAATCTTTTTATTGGTTTTATTAAGATCAGTTTTAGGTGCCTCCAAAATACAATTATGTCTATTAAGATTGGACTAATATTTAAGTTAGTTTGATTGTTGTTCCTGAGTCCCATAGCAAAAGGGTCCTCAACCCCCTGCACAGGTTGTGATGTGTTAGGAAGTGGCTACACAGCAGGAGGTAAATAGCAGGCAATCCAGGAACTCTTCATCTGTGTTTACTGCCAATCCCCATGGCTCAAATTACCACCTGAATTTGCCCTCCTATCAGATTAGCTAGCAGCAGCATTAGAGTCTCTTGGGGGTGTGAACCCTACTGTGAACCGTACACATGAGGGATCTAGGTTGGGTACTCCTTATGAGAATCTAATCCCTGATGATCTGAGGTGGAGCTGAGGCAATGATGCTAGCTCTGGGGAATGTAATTATTTGTATTACAAACATATACTAATAAGAAAAAGAACTAAGAAAAACTATGTACCATATCCCCATCTGCCAGTCTATGGGAAAATTGTCTTCCACCAAATGGATCCTTGATTCCCAAAAGGGTGAGGGTCACCGTTATAGCAGTTTGCTCTTTTCCCACCTTTGTCAGGCCCTTTCTTCGCAGAAAATAATAATCGTATTCCAACAATTGTTAAGATCATGTAACAAGTATTTGTTTTCTTATCAATTTGCCCTTTTAAAATCCTCAGTCACTGAATGTTGAGACTTTTCCAATCATGTTTATCCTTTTACTTTTGTGTTCTCATATTCGAGCAGATAGTTTTTAATCCACTTATTCTCAATGAGCTTAGCATATAATGGCAACTGTTGCGATATGTTTCTCTTCTTTCTGAGGAAGAGTTAATTAGGTTTCTTCTCAGTATCACAAGCTCTCATATGGACAAGAGCAACAGATATCAGTGCATATTATTATCTTAACAGAATGATTTTGAATGGTATAACTGAAATTTTCATTAAAATAAATAATAACAAAAATCACAAAACAAGAAAAGTTTCTGAGGGCTGGGGATATAGCTCAGTGGCACAAGCACTTGCCTGGCAAGCACAATGTCCTAAGTTTGATTCCCAGTAAAAAAAAAAAAAAAAAAAAAAAAAAAAAAAGAGCATGGAATATAATTCTTGGAGACTATTATTAATATTTTAGCTGAAAGGCATGTCACATTTTTGTGGTTAATCTTTTCATGTTATTCTATTTTCCCATTTAGTTGGAATGTGAACAATTTGATATTGCAGTTTTTCATCTTGAGATATAGTTAAACAGGATTAAAGCAGAAAGACCACTCCATAGTAGCATTAGGCACAATAGCTAAAAAATGGAAGCAACCTAAGCATCCACTGATAGAGGAATGAGCAAACACAACCCAAAGTATATGTACAGAAGAATATTAAGCATCCCTAATTAGAAATTCTGACGATGCTACACCATGGATGAAGCTGGAAGACAGTGTGCTAAGTGCAACAGGCCAGTCTGACAAGACAAATACTTACGCGAGGCGCCTAGACTAGTCAGATTCACAGAGATCAAAAGTAGAACGGTGGTTGCCAAGAGCGGAAGGAAGAGATGGGAAGTTGTTTTATAGATGCAGAGCGCCAATTCTGCAAGATGAAAAGACTTCTGGAGATGGCTTGCACAACAATGGAATGTACTTAACATGCCTTACAAATGACTAAGATGGTAAATTTTGTTATGCATATTTTACCACCAGTTTGAAAGAATAATTAAAGAAAAAGACTAAAAGCATTTTGCTGTAGTCTAAAACTCTTCCTCCCGTGTACAGCCTGGGGTACAACTGTTAATCTGTAACAACCTTGGTATTAGGACAGCAGGAGTGTAATTTGTACAATTAGAAACGCTATCTCTCCATGTGACCCTCATTGCCCTCCATCAAGATTATATAAACAGCATTGCAGAAAGGTGGAAAAGGGCTCCAGCACTGACCAGTTTGGCGGAACACATGACGGATATATCAGTTTTCTCTGATCTTGGCTTTGGTAGTGTACAATCCTTGTTAACTTTACCATCTATGTTTTCAGCATGTTCCCTCCATGGGTTTTCATTTCTGTCAGTCAGTGTCACATAGCACTTCCGGCTTCATCCCTGCTTGACAAGGTTAAGCCCATTACTGGTCTGCAGCTCTGTTCAGCTTTATTTTTCATAGATTCCTCCTGATAACCATAGCATGAACTCTAGAGTATGTGTGAGGAGTTGAAAAGAAGCCAGAAGGTTTTTATTAGCATTTGTATTCACACATTCTCAAACTGAGTGGTAACAGTGAGTCAGTTTCCTCTAGTAAAAAAAATATATATATATACAGTTAAGATAAATGCATTTTTCTACATTAAACAAAATTCAAGTGTAATCTTTACTGATGATGTATGCCTTGTATGCTGTCTTCAAAGTTAGTGTTTTCCTTTACCTAGTCTTTAGAACACAACTGTTCTATTCTTCTCCCCTTTGTTTTGATATATTCTAAGATAATATGAATTGCTATGGTTAACTCAATCTTTAAGCATCAGTAAATATTTAGGACTATTCTCACTCTATGCTAGGTGTTCAGATGCAGATGTATAGTATTTTTTCTCTTTATTATATGATCAATATAAATCCGGCTAATGGCTATTTTAATTAAACTTAAATTATAACAGATTTCATTTGTCCACCCCATCTGGTACATAATTTTCTTAGTATATACATTCCAAGAGATCACAGTAACCTTAGTTTTTTTTTTTTTTTTTGGTAACTAGAGCAGATTACAAATAATTTTCATAATCCAAAGTCCAAAACCTTAAAGTGGTATGTAGGACAAACCTGACCCGGAGTTAAGAGATTCTGAAGTAAAGGCACTTTCCAGAGTCCGTATTTGGAAACAGCTTTCAGCATGAAGACGTATCATCAGCTCTGGACGTGATACAAGATGGCAGTTCCAGCCAAGCTCTGGAGATGGAGTGAGGAGAGACAGGTCACTAACACAGGGCCCTTGGAGGGGAGGAAGAGAAAAGTGGGGACAGAGCTGTGCACGGCAAAGTCCTTCCCCATGTGTTTATGGATCGAAGAGCAGGTGTAGGCTCAACCTCAAGCAGGAGTCAACATGGAAGCTTTCATTTGCTAGGGAGACATAAGGGTTCACCCTCAATATTTCTTTCTCAGTGGTGGCAATTCTCAATGTTAGAAGGAAATCAGGTGATGAATTTGGGCATTGTGTCAGTGAGAGGGCCCCCAGAACCATATCCCACAGGAACATGGGTTGAATCCTGCAGGACCTGGTTGGACCTAAAATTTAGGGTCCTATCTCCAATGTGAACTTCGAGTGAACACTTGCCGCTAGATCCCTGAAGGAAAGAATTGTTTGCAAACATTCCAGCATGCTCAACTTCCACTGCCCGCTGAGAGCAAGAGCAAGGAGGAACAGTGTTACAGTTGTGTGAACGTGGTTAGGGTAGGTGGGGATGGCTGTAAATCTGTGCAGTGATGTGAAGTGAACCTGAAGAAAGCTATGGGATTTTTTTCTCTACTGGAGATTGAGCCAAGGGCCTTCACAGTGAGGTGTCTCTATTGGCCTCTTTATTTATATATTTTTTTCAGTTCTGAGACTGGATCTTTCCACATCATTAAGTTGCCCAAACTGGGCTTGAACTTGTGATCTTCCTACCTCAGCCTCCCAGGGTGCTGGCATTACAGGTGTGCATTACCATACCATACTTGGGTTTGCCATATTTTTTACAACTGACTATACCCTGAAGCCAGGTCTTTTACTCTCATCTGCAGGTTGGCTACCAGGCTACGTGGTTAGGAAGGCACGTGGAAAGAACCACTACGGTAAGGCTAACCCTCATCTGCAGGTTTAGCCTTTCCTGAATCCAAAGGTTCAATTTTTGACTTTTAGTAGGTGGTCCTTGTAGGACAGGGCAGTAAGTCACTCTTGCTGATCAGATGGAAATAATCTTTTAGTTCTAATAATGAAAACTTTCTGTTTCAATCTAGATCCATTGAGATAACATCTAGATTCATATTGGTTATACTACTTAAAAGTAACTTGGAACAAGTTATTTAAACTGAGTCTCAGTTCCCTTACTTGCAAGTTTCTCAAAGTAATTCTCTGCTCACAGAGCTCTGGAGAGGTCTAAGTAAAATCATGTATGCTGGGTGCCTGGGGCATGGTGGGTAATTGGAACATATTTTTGATAGTCTCATTTGATAGTGACAGTGTTATGGCTTGCATCTAGATGTCATCCCAAAGCCTCATGTGGTCATAGATGGGGCTTTTCAGAGGTGGTGGTTCTAGGGTTGTGCTACTAGGATCAAGGACATGATGCGGGGGACTGACTCACAGTGTGGTGCTAAGATTAGAAGTGTAAGTGCTGCCTATCCCAAGGGTGGGTAGCCTGGGTAAGACAGAAGGGACGGAAAGCTGTGCTCATGGCTTGTCACTTGTTGCTTATTGCTGCTTGTTTTCTGTGATGCCTCTGTGCCATGCCACCCTGCCTCGGAGCCGGCCAACCAGGAACTGAAGCCTCTACAGACTGTGAGCCAGATAAACCTCTCCTCTAACTTTGGGTGTCAGAAGTTTTGTCTTAGCCATGAGAAAGTAACTAAGACAGACAATAACCATGGAGAGAGAACAGAACACATATATTGTTCTTATTCTGCAAGTTTCAACAGAAACAGCCTCAGAGCTTGTGAGTCGCTTACATCAACTGGCTACTGGTGAGAGGAGGAGCCGGTAAGAAAAACCGAGCCTGTGGCTTGTGGCCAATATTTTTTTTCATGAAACCATGCTCCCTTTTTACTTGAACAATGAAACCAAATAAGATAAAGCTTTCAAGAGTTTATCCCTACTTGTTATTTATTTTTTAAAAATGTTGGTCAAAATGACTGTAGTTCTTTTTTCTTTGCTCAATTCTTGTTGCTGATCATTTTTTATTAATTTGTTTATACTCTGTGCTGAACATAAATGCAACAAAGGGAGGAAAAACAACCACATGGCAACACTAACATGTATCTCGTTTTGACTATATAACAGGCTCTGAAATTATTTTAAATGTTTACTCTTTTTGTCCCTCCTCTTTATTTTATTTTTAAGAGTAGGAAGAATTTATTGAAAGAAAGCTTCTGTCTGAGAGGGACAGAAGGGGGCCTGGAAAGTGAGTTTCCTCTTCACCTACACTTTAGTGTGATAATACTATAATGAAGAAAATTTACATGGGCTCGTGTTTGCAGAAGGTAGCAGATTGTGGGTTTGACCCAGTGTGCCTGGGACCAGAGCCTAAAACTGTTTACTTTCTTAATTCTTTCTTTATGTAAGTGTTTAGTGCCCTCTTCATTTATTTCTATCTGTCTTAGCGTTTTACATTGGCAAGTTAAAGAGCTGTTCATACCAGTTTGGACTGAGGGAGGCAGAGCCGGCACAAAGAGGAAAGAGGACTTTGGATTTCCACTCTTGTGCAGTAGGAGTAAGTTCAGAAAACCACTCTGCTGCAGACTCAGGCCACTTCTTACAGAAAAGGAAGGATGAGTCAGAGAGCAGAACCAAGAGCACAGAGCCAGGAGGCGCAAGGATTGCCCTTCAGGAAGAGAAGGCTGGGCTGTAATCAGGAAAATGTAAGACAAGCTGGCAGAGAGGGAGGAAGGGAAGAAGGAGAAATGCTGGAAATGACGTGAGAACCATTTATTTCTGATGGTACTTTTCATGTGTACAGCTACAAGTAGCTCTTCAATAAGTTATCAGATTTTAAAGATTAAGATTAAACCTTCAAGGCCTGCAGGTAAATCTTCAAATAACTTTCAAGGTCAAAAGAATTAGACGGGTATTAGACTTTTATAAACTCATAAAGCAGAAAATAGGAGCGCACATGAAGTGAAAAACGGTGAAATCCATGGATTTATCATCTAATCAAGGTGTCTGTCAAATAGTGTGGCTGACAAACACAATTCTGAACGTACAAGGAGTTAGGGAATTCTACTCTTGTCACTTCTTCTTGAAGGATCTATGAGAGGAGGAACCTTCTTGAGGAATCTACTACCCAGTGGTGACTGGAAAAAGTTCAGCAAAAGGATGGATGATGACCACTTTAAATTATAGAAATAGGCGTCTAAAACAACATAGAGGCGGGAATTGAACTTACAGAGTCCGTACACCTGACAAAGTAGAAATAATGCAATCAGGTTTTTTTTCTTAAAAAAGACATTTCACTGTGTAAGAAGGGGGTCATAAGTTTCAAGGCTGTTTCTCTGATCAAGAAAAAAATGTGAACATAATAACTTGGCTTTGGTTCCATCCCACATTTAAGTTACTGAAGAACATTAGACCATACTAGGCCATCTGCCACACAGTGTGTAGCCAGGGCAGGGAAAGGAACTCGTGTGAATTCAAGGACTTATCTCTCTCACTTTCTGGCCTAGAAAAGAGAAAGAGGGACATAGTACTCTCAATTGAGCCAACATTTTTCCCTCAGTGTGTCTCAAATTTCATAGTCCTTGTTAAGTAAGTTGATAGGATCAGTCCTATTCCCAGTGAGCAAATGTTAATGTCATTTAAATAGCATCTGAGGAGGGGGTTTGATGAACTAAAAACTCTCCAAAGGTACAGAGAACTCAAGAGTAAAGAATGCATACAGGAAGCAAGAATTCTTTGCCACACCACTCTGCAAATTATTTAGCCATGCACTCAAAGGAGGAAAGGCAAAGAAGGCCTGACTGTAATTCTTCTGTTTTATTGTCAGCAGGTATTTCACTGTAACAAATGGCATAGGGTGCTTCACTCCTAGTTGGCCTGGCCTGCAAGTTCCCCAAGCCAATAACCTCCAATTAGCGCTCACCTGAAGCCTCACCTTGTTTTCAATCTAAAGCTTGCCCATCCTTCTGCTGCCTTTGACTCTCTGCTTAAAAGGGCAGGATGATAGCCCGTCGCTTGAGATAATCTTGATTTCAGAAACATTAGATTACAGGGCAACAAGGTATCTCAGCATTGAGAAATGTAAGCGATGGCAGCTTACTACACAATCTCTGAGTAAACGACTGTGTTTTCATACGGCTGCAACGTGTTTATTTCCTCACCTAGGAACTGGCATGGGCTAGCATAGCTTGTCCACTGGTTCTTGTGTCAGTGCCATGAAAACCCCAAAGCCTATTTCTCTGTGCTAGCTGTTGTCCCTCAGCCTAGGCTAGCTGCCTTCTTCCAGCTCTGGTCACACCCCCAGGGATCAGGGTGTGTCTAACCCTCGCAATACAAAGAATTGCTTCTCACTGTCATTGTCACGTGGGGTTGCCTAGATGTCAGACACCCTGTGTCTATTTTGCCTTCCTCAGTGCTTGAGGTACTTCCCCTGCCCTCAACAAAGCAGCCAAATGCTCGTTCTCCTCTTGTGAAAGCAGAGAAAAATCAGACTGCATGTGAAATGTATCATCTGATTACAGTAATCGAATTTCATTCACTAGAATTCAAACAGCTCCTTTGAAAGTCACTTGGGTGTTTTAGTCAGATGTTTAGTGTTTGAGTGACCCAACTTAACCTTTGTTATCATGAAAAATGCTATAATAAACTCCCGGGCATGGAACAATTTGCTTTGCCCTGAATACATTGCACGGTAAATGACAGCTGAAACATTTCTGCATATCTCAGTGACAGCTCTTCCAGACACTCCTTCCTCCCTGCTTTCAACCCTAGCTTATCTGCTTGTGGCTAACTAGAATTTTTAGAGCCTAGAAAACACTAGCTCATTGTTTATTAGTATAAAAGTCTGTTTTGCAAAGTCAAATCTATACTTCATTTATAGTAAATTTGTGACCTCCAGCTTTATTGTTCTGCATGCACAATACCTTATTATTTCAAAGCTGATTTATAGTATATTCATTATGAAAACAATTAAAACATATTAGGATGCCCCATATGTTGTGCAAATAACCTAGGTGATTTGACAATCTAATGAACAGGTGCCTTCCACCAGCCCTATGTTCACATATTTATTACCATGATGACAATATTGTCACAGCTCAGTTCTCTGGAGTTCCCCTTTGATATTGATAGCAAGACACCTCCTGATTTCAGAAACATGAAATTACGGAGTGAAAACCATCTTTGAATTGAAAAGTGCAATCATGATAAAGTGGATGGAATCCCAGCCCTCCCCAACTCAAATATTTAGAGTGGTGTAGCAACAGAGTGGCTGAGCACTCAAAAGAGACACCACCTTCAGCAGCCTCTTGCCAGTGCCAAAAGTCTGAAAGGACAAACTTCACATTTTCTTTTCTTTTGATCTTCAAAGCCAACCCTTTGGCAAGTCCTCTCATTCCTGCCACTAAAATACAGTTCAACTCTGTGCACTTGGTTCTTTCTGTCCACCACTGCCCTATTCTAGCCATGGCCCTGGGCTGCTTGTCCTCAGGGAATTGAAGGGTCTGTTTGTCATCATCCATCTATCCATCCATCCATCCATCCATCCATCCATCCATCCATCATCTCTACCATTTTCTCTTCCTCTCTGGCCTCCATAGCAAGAAACATTTATCGTTTAATAAATGTGATCACATTACTTTTCTTCTAAACACCCTTCAATTCATCTCAGCTTCAAGTCAGATATAGTGCAAGGTCCTCCATGACTGGGCCTGCCTAGTTCTCCAAACTCCTCTCTACTTTGCCTTCTATGACACTTGACTGACACTAGCTTCCTTTTCCCCTTTCACTGTGGGGCTTTTTTGCTCCAAGGCTTCCTACATTTGCAAGACCATCTCTTTCTTCTTGTTGCACGTTTGGCATTTCTCAGATCTTGGCTTATGTGTCATGTCCACGCAGATCTCATGACAGTCCCCTCCAAATAGGGTTTCTCTCCTTATTTCCCCACCCCTGGCACCTGCATTTCTTGTGTTACACCATTCATTCCCTTTGCCATGTCATTATGTGAAATAATGCATTAATTTGTTAGTGGGTAGACTAACCTTGGGAAAGCAGTATGTTTGTTTTGTCATGAATCAAGTTTTCGGTGCCCTGTTATGATCCATAATTACCTGTGGGATAAAGGTGTCAAAGGAACTTACTCTAGACAGAGGCTGGATGAGGTCTGACTTCCAGTCTTGATTTTGCCATGTAATAGCTGCATTAACGTCAATCTATATGTATCCCCCCTACGACTCTGTTACTTTATTTTTGTAGAAGGAATAATGATGCCTACTTTCCTTGTGATTTGTTCTGAAGATTGTATGCGACTGATGTATGTGAAGCTGTCATGCAAAGTGAAGTCATTTTGCAGATATGGCGGTAAGGAACTAGTTATGGGAAATGTTTCAGTAGAGACTTTGCCACAGCTGTGGACAAAAGGCCATATGCTGATCTTGGGCACAGAGCCAGAGTCATGACTGGCCGTGAATTTAGAGGGTTATTAAGCTTTGCATCTTTAGCTATTCCCTGCCAGAGTCAGAGATTGTCCCACAGTGCACATAGGAGAAGAGAGTGTCTGTGGGGGTCCAAGAGCTCTGGCTCTAGGTTTGAGGTGGCTTCAGAGGAAGGGGTTCCACAGCTCTCTCCCTATTCCTCCTCTCTTCTCCACGTCCTCAGGCTTTCTCCCCCTTGGACCCCTTTCCCTTACAGAGGCTTTTCTATAGAGAAAGGGACTGATTTCACTTCTGCTCGGCTGTTGGAAGAAAGTTTGCCTTTATAAAGTTTTAAATGAATAAGCAGCTGTAAAATTTTAGGCATTCTCCCGGGAACTGGGGAGGCATTTGGGAAGAGTTTTCTTTGTGTGTCTCAGCCCTACAGGTTTGGACTTGCAGTAGAGATAACTTGGACTTGTAGCAGAGGTAAGGTGTCAAGTCTTTAGGCAGAGGCTGCTCAGCCAGGACTGTGTCTGAGCTGCCTTTCTTCCACATGTGTGAGTGGCTACATATATGGTGTGCATCACTTTCAGGATGCGCAGGATCAGTGTCGCCCTTTCTTTGTGCTCCCTGCCCCTTCTCCTCCTGGGAGCAGAAGGTGATGGCGTTCTAAGGGATGCCTGCCACTTAAGTAAAGGGAGCTCGGGTCCTTGGCTGTTCCAGTGATGGGAGACTTGGCCTGGACTGTTAACGTGAATGAGAAATAACTTTTGGGCTGAGTAACTGAATTTTAGTTTTTTGTTTGCTTTTGCTACAATCACTGGTGGTGTAGTGGATACAGAAAACATTTTCTAGGATTAAAACTTAAGACAGGAAGCAATGTTCTCTCCCTTACATAAACATATTGTGACATATAAATTACTTACTGCCCCAACAAGAGTGAGCCCTAGTCACATAGTCAAAATAGCAGCAGTGACGGTCAGTCAATAAGCAATAGAGATTATAATATCCATCAGCATTAACAGAATACATTTTTGTAATATGTGAGTAAATTTGGAAACAATTTTTCCCATCTTCTAAGGTGACCAAACTGCTAAAGTTGGATTATGAAAACCCATAAAGCAAGGTAAAGGCTGCAGTCTTGGTATCAATCAGACCATGGTGATTTATTTTTATTTTTGACGTTGCATCTTCCTGCCCTTTTTATCTTTGTCTGCCTTATTGTTTGTGATATTACTTTGAGAGTAGGTCAGGAGGTGGGAAAGGCCTGTGTTTCTCCAAGTCACGGAAACAGCTGACATCCTGCCTCTCTCTATCGATGAGTAACAGACAGGTGGATATTAACCAGTGGCTCCAGCTGAATTATGACAAGACCTATCATGAACCCAGCCAGGAGCTTGTCTACTGTGTGAGTGAGAGTAGCTCTCCAAAACACCTCCTGGGTCTCTTAGCAAGTGGGGACAAGTCTGTACACTCTTGGCTCTCTCTAAATCGTCATAACAGTTGTTTTCGTAAAGGGCAATGCAGCTATTCTCTCTGCTGATGTTTATTCTGTAGGAGATCTCTGTTAGGGCTTCTGTCAGTGCAACTAAAGCACGAAGAGCTTCAAAAAAGTGCTGAAGATCAACAACAGCATTAGAATGTAGTTTTTCCAAGAACTCTACATGTTATTGAGCCCCAGGCAAAATAGTGGCTTTCATAAGTAGAAGCTACACCAGTGACTTCAGGGCAAAGGAAAGAATCTTCCTGGTGGCGACTGAAATAATGCAGGTTGTTACAGTGGTACCTGGGAAAAGGTCTACATTCAGCAATCTTGGTTCAGAAAGCTTCCAAGACTTACAGGCATTATCTCATTCACTCTTTCCTCACATCCTTCAGGGAGCAGGTGTGGAATTTTATTCTCCTGTCAGAAAAGTGGTGGAGGCAAAGTCTGCTGAAGGTGTTATTTGCAACAAATGTTTTCTGTAACTTTCCCAGGGCTGTGTCTCATCTACCTGACTGAATCTATGAATGAAAGAGGCGGGGTTTGGAATGACGAATAAATTTTAGAGCATACTGCCCTATTATCAGGACTCCTCTTAGCATTAAGAAAAAACAGGTTTTGCCAAGCTAGTGTAATTCTTACTGATGGCCCTTTCTTAGATATGATCATCTGGCTTTCAAATGCTTATTTTACCCATCACCAGTGTGTCACATTTCATAAATAATGATGAAATTCTGTTGTACTCTAAGAAGGAAACTCAAGAAAGTATCTCCATAAACCCCTGTAACTGTGTCCATGGCAATAGCAGAGCAGGTGAAAATAGTTGAGAATCAAATAGGATAGCAATGAGGATGATTGTAGTATCGTGACAAATATAAGGAACAATGAGCTGTGCCACAGAATTGAAGAAAAAGAAAAGCAAAATTTGTCTTCGAACTTGATGGCGTTATTGCCAAAGCATTAGTGTTGACCTGCTGACTTACAGGAGAGAGGGAGTTGATTATAGAGAGGTGCATCAATTTAGATATTTCAGTTTGGGTCTTTGTACAAAAGTGGGGCATCTGAAATGCAAAGCTATGGATTTTAACTTCGTTCAGGTTTGTGTTGAGGTATCTGGCTTTGTCATTCAGCAGTTCTGTGAGTTTGGATTGAACCTCCATTGCTGCAGTCTTCATGTTTTTGAGACTTCTATCCGTATCAGAAGGTGCCCTTCTACTAAATATTGCTTTACTCTGTGGAATTAGGCTGTTTGACTAGTTAGTGTCTCAGAAAAATGAACTATGTGTGAGAGAAGAATACTTTTCTTTGTTGAATGATTGTTTTTCAAGACTCAATCAAGTACTATCATGGTAATGTGTGCTTGACTTTAACAAAAAATCACGTATCTATTGGTAAAGTATATGAGTTAGGGATTTTGTGGTGCTTGTCAAACTGCAGACACTTACCAGTTCCTTAACACAACCCTGATCCCAAGATTAATGGGAGGGGTTAGCAAATGAAGTAATCTTAAGTAACAAAGAGTGAATCTATTCAGGAATAATAATATGTGACAATGTAAACCACACGATTTATACATTTAGAACTAAATACATGTCATGTGTAAATTTATACATGAATGAATCCCTTTCAGTAAAGATCGCAGTTGTCTGCTATCTGTAGTAGTTGTAAATATTACTCCAGGAGACTGTCTAGTAAACCGGTGGTACTTTATATTGAATTAGTATGTTGAAGACAAATTTCTTATTTCTAAACTTTCTTAGTGGCTAGTAATGTTACTAATATTTAAGTAAAACTGAGGCAATTGTAGCAGAGAACAATATTTCTAAACTGTATTTTCTTATTAAAAGTCATTTATTTTTTTAAACTTTTTCAATGGAAATTTTCAAGCATATTTAGTAGACAAAGCAGCATAACAAACCTCTCTGTAGCCACAATCTACTTTGAATAATTATTAATTCTGTTTCAAATTTTCTTCCTCATTTCCCACGTTGATTATCTTTCCCCTATTTTTAATTAATTTATTTAAAAATATTTTAGATTTACAGCAAAATGGAGAATATAGTAGAGAGAGGGCTTTTATATACACCAAATTCAGTTTTGCCTAACTGTACTACTAATTTCTATTAGTTCACTGAAAGACACCTAAAATTAGTGCTTATAATGTGTGATCAATTTTGCATGCCTACATCTAGTAATCTGAGCAAACTACTTTGAAGATAACTGTTATGGTTGATATATTGTGTCAACTTGGAGAGTCTAAAGGTTTAGCTGAGTGACTCAGGAGGAAGCTAGGGAGCTTACTTTGTATACATCCTGAGCCTGTGAAAGAGGAGGGCATGGAGACTGTGTGAGAGCTACACGCCCCCTGGGTGGGGGTAGCCTGTTTACAATGTAAGGGAAGGAGAGAGACTGCTTGTCGGCCATTCCTCCCTTTTGCTGGTTGTTTTTGCTATGCTCTGCTGCCACGAACTGTTGCCTTCTGCTATGTGCCACTCTGCGTCTGAACCAGTCAAGTATGGACTGAGACCTCCACGAACTGTAAGCTAAATAAACCTTTCCTTCCTTCATTTTGGGCATTGGGTATTTTGTCTCAGCAAAAGTAACCAAGACAATAACACTAAGCAATATAGTAACCATTGTCAATTTCCTATCATTCTGTTTTGAAATTCTGTATTGCTGTTATTGTTTTTTTCTCTTTAAAATAAAAAATAGGCAATTATTACAAATAATGAACATACTGATACTTTAATATTAACTAAAGTTTATAGTGAGATTTCTTCAGTTTTAGCTCACTGCCCCTTTTCTGTTTCAGGAGCCTATCCAGGATAACATTACATTTAGTTGTTTCTTTTTTTTATTTTAAAAATCAAAAAACTGACCAAAAAACAATGAAGACAAAATAAAAACAACACAAAAACAACAAAAATGATGCATGACTTCAAAACAAAGTGATAGGAATTTATAATGGTTGCTGTAATACATACCGTTATCTTCAACAAAGTTGACTGATCTGAAAACAATATGCAGTATAAGAACCATTGTTGAACTCCTACCACCTTGTATGGTGAAGCTCTGCAACATTTAGTTCTTTTGCTGTGATAGTCTTTTAGGTTTTCCTTGTTTTTGAAGATCTTGAAAGTTTTGAGGAGTCTTAGCCACAAATTTTAGGACACCTCATACGGTTATTTGTCCAATGTTTCCCTCATGCTATACGACTGGAGTTATGGCGGAAGAGCATAGAGGGTCAGGGCTATTTCCTCCTTGTCATCTCAGGGCATGTACTCTAAACATATAAATGACTGCTGGTGTTGGCCTTGTCACCTGGCTGAAATAACATTCATTAGATTTTCCACTGTAAAGTTACTCTGCCCCTTGCCCTCTTGCAGGGTGATCTACATAAATTACTTGGCATTTCTCCGAATAGGGGATTTACATTTCTCCTTATTTAATAGCTCTGATTATTTATTTATAACCATAGCATCTTGAAGAAAGTGATATCTTTTATAAATATTTCAGTGTATATCTCTAAATAATTAGGAGTATTTTTTAACACAATAGTAGTATAATATTAGACCTACAAATTAAATCCTTAGTGTATTAAATATCCATTCCATGCTCAAATTTCCAGTTATCTTACAATTTTTTAAAAAGGAGTCTTGTTACTTTGAAAACATAAAATGTTTATACATTGTGATGGTTGACATTTATAAAGTTTCTTTCCATCAAAAGATTTCCTCCTTAATTTCTCATCTTTTTTCTAATAATTTTCTTTTTAGAAGATTAGCTAAATGTAAAAACTTTATTTATTTTTTAACACTTTCACTTATTTGTCTATCCAAAAGGTAATTTTAAATTTTGAACATTAAATTACTGAAAAAATACATCCCCCAAATCAAAGAATCTAGTACCAATTAACTCATTAAATACTTACTGCTTCCTATGTGCCAAGTACTAGAAATAATATGATGAATAAGAATAGAAGATGAATAAGAAAAATTACATTTCAGCCAATTTCACTTATCTGTCATTTTTTTGCCTCAATGTAAGTAATGTAAGCAAACATTTAACTGGGGATCTATTTTGTGCCAGGCACAGGTAATTACTATTTTCTCATTTTAATGATGAAGAAACTGAATTACACAGCTGAATTTAGCTGGTAAGATGTGCTAATATGACTTGATCTGAGACAGCACAGCTCCAAAGTGTAATCGCAGGTTTGCTAACAGTTTCTGTGGAGGGCCAAGTATTTAATACTGTAGGTTTCGCAGAGCACATACATTTTCTGCCACTGCTATTGCTTCTCCTAATTCTCCTCTTACAATTCTTCAGAATGTAGAACACCGTCTAAACTTGTGAGCCATATAAGAAATAAGCCAGAGACAAAGTTGGTTCACAGGTCATGGCTGTTCAATTCATGCTAACCACTGCACTGTCCTAATGGTCATCGTCATAACTGTCACACTCAGAATGACCTCAGAGACACTGCCATCCTGCAGCACTTCATTCTTCCTTTTCTGAGGGATGGGGTCCATCTCCTGTTGTTTTCATCACCTGTGAAAGCATGAAATGGCAAGTCTAAGTTCCCAGGTAATTTCTCTATGTGATGTACCCACCTCGCAAGGGCCTGGATAAAGAATATTAGAACTCAAAGACAGCAGATTTCAAGAAAACCCAGATGTAAGGTACTTGATATGAATGGCTTACCTGAGCGGGGCAAGTAGAATAAATAGTTCTTCCTCCCAAATGAAGAGAGAATTTTTGACCTATTGTGATCTTAATGCCACTGTAAGGTCTTCTTTTTTTGTTAGGATGGAGAATCCACTGGGATTGTGTGAAAGGTTGACAGAGAGAAAGATGCTCAGACAGCTCATCTTATTTGAAAGAAGGTACCTCTGTGAATTATAGATGTAGAAAATTAGACATAGGCAAAGGCTCGGCCGTAGTCATTACTTACTGTTGAAAGGCAGACATTCATGGTTCTTTCTGGTCTATCCATCTGAAAAATCACAGGCTAAGCTGTCATAATAAAAATATGCTGGATGTAATCTCACTGGAAAGCAGACGTCTCCAGTCACATCCATTGTTCTGTAGACCACACTTAAATATGCTGTGGACCATGCTAAGTGATTTTATACACATTAACTCACTTAATACTTATAACTTCATGAGATCAGTATCATTATGTTTATTTTACAGATGAGGAAATTAAGGCTTTCAGAGGGAAAACTACTTATCTAAAATCACAGAACTAGTAAGACTGGTATTCATGTTCCAGTTATGTCTAATTACAAAGTTTCAGCAGGTAATTTTTTACTACCTACTAGCTAAGCAGCACATAGGTACTTATGCAGTGACAGGTACAGCATCGAACATCTCAGTACTGAGTGCTAGGGACTGGGAATAGTGTGAAGAATAAAACAAAGCTCTGGTCCTGAAGGAGGAATGAACCCTCCTCTCTTTTGCAGATCACCCTCATTGTGGAACATTCATTACACAAATAGCCCACAACTCTGCATACAGCTACATATGGTATACACGTGTCTATGCATATAAACATGTGATATCATTTTTCTTCACATTTTCTCCTAACAGGAAAGAAACGTGGAGAATTCTGGTAATCATACCTGTTTTCACAGTGAATCGATACTACTTTTAAAGAGGCTGTTGGTCCCTGTTGACTTACGGTGCCTCGTTCTCTCTACCTGTGGAGAGGATTCTTTGCACTCCACCACCGTTGTCCCATGAGAGCAGGGGAAGTTTGTACACAGTCACATCCATGGGAATCAATAGTCATGAACCCTTTTGCAGTTTGAACATTGTATACATATATTTTCTTGCGATTTCCTATCATTTAATTCATTTATTTCTTAGCTCTGTTGATGCTACACTATACTTTTTAATTTGTAGAATCATGCCTATAATTCTGGAGCATCATAGAGATAAAATATAAGCACATTTTTACGACTATACAATCGCAGGCATAGTTATAGTTGTTAAAAAATATGGGCTACCACATTATCAAGTTTGATCACATTCAATCACTTGATCCATTGTAGGTTTTCCAAGCTCCTGACCTCAGTGCCTAGGTTCTGGGCACTCAGAACCTAGGGATCAGAAGCTCTCTATTTAGAAAGCTGTATCTAAAAAGACTGTCTTTGATTGTTTGATCAGTCTTACACTCTTATGTCTGGTGGACTGAGCAACTTCGTTGAAGATAATAGTATGTAATGTAGCAACCATTGTTAATTCCTATAATATTGTTTTGAGATCATGTATCGTTTTTGTGTTGTTAGTTTTTTAAATTTTAAAAATAAAAACAAATAAAAATATGGTCTTTGCAATTAGCCTGTGCTTAAATAATTTTCAAATATTTGACTTGGACAATTTGTTTAATTTCAAACCTCACTGTTTTCATTTGTAAATGAGAATTATACTGCTTCATAGAGTTGAGAATAAGATAATAGGAAGAAGTGCTTATTGGTACTCACCACAAATAAGAAATAACTTAGCCTTGTTATTATTGTGCTAAAATAATCTCATTATTAAAATGTATAATACACACCTAACTTTAAACTGTATGAATGACTTTGGTCCTGCTGGTCTAATTATTTTCCCTTTGATGATTGTTCATTCATCTACAAATTTAACCCCTATATTTTCTCTGATCTGCTTGCTGTTGTGGAAAGAAGAAAGCAAGCTAGTTTCTGCCCTGAGAAATTTGAGTTTTGCTGGAAGATTACTGTTGGAGACCTGTGTTTCTTAAGGGTTAGTATGCATAGAGGTCGCTTAGGGTTTTGGTAAAATGCAGTCTCTGACTTAGCAAATCTAGGTGGGGCCTGAGACTCTGCATTTCTAACCACGTTTCTGGTGATGCCAAGCTGCTGGCCTGTGATTGGAGGAGTATAATCAGTGCTAACCCTGCCCTATCCATAATAACAAAAGAAAGTAAACAACATGTGAGTTTTTCTTACATCATTTTATAGGCAAGCCTTTAATATTTTTTCATGAAAGTGAGAACAACTATATTCTACCAGGAAGACCTGGGTAATGTTCGCAGCACCTTGACAGTGATATTGAAAAGTATAAGGCATCGAATGGTCCTATCTTTGTCCTGGTTCCAACTTTTCTTTAAATATTTATTTTATTAATTTTATAATATATATTTTCTGCTGCAAATCACTTCAAATCTTTACTTAAAAGAGAGACTGTACAGAATGTATTTAATTCCATTGCCAAAGGTCCAATAGCCCTGGTTTGAAAAATTCAAAGATTTAAGTTGAAAATTAAATTCAAATGAAGTAGAGCAGGAATTAAATAATCTTAACATTACAGCATCTTTTACCTGCTAAATTGGAAGCTATTTCTCTCTTTTTGTATTATGGAAGCTATGTGTTAGAAGCACATGTAAAATGTGATAACTACGAATTTTCATTTAGGTTTTCTGCAGATCAACTAATAAGCTGTGATAACGCTCTTTAGAAATGACAAGTATTAATAAAGACTAGAATCTTTGATGGAAGATTCTGTTAAGATATTTCTTTGCACTCAAGTGCCGGAATGTCAGCGAGGGTTGTCAAGACAAGGCTGGGTTCAAAGGGTAGTGACTGGTGCATCTCCCTTATTTACTTCACAAATATCTCTGTCCTATTCACCTTTATCTGAAGAGTTACTATTATTTCTGCTTTTGTCCCCCTTTGCTTTCATCTTACATATCAGGGACCGAAGCCCTCCTTGCTCTAATTGTGTCTGACATGAAGCTGTCAATCTTATCTCCAGGACCTTTATTGAAATGCTCCAGATGTGTGGGCAGAGTCTAGGAGCGCAGGCACGGCCGGCCCTCAGGTTTTCAATGGTCAGCGCATCTGTTCTTCCCCAGCCTCCGGGAATGTCTACCGAAGTCATGCATGTAACAGTACATCAAAGCACCTTTTTGTCCGGCCTTTTATTTTCCTCCTTCAGAGAATGACCAGCACAGTGTGTCATTTTCTGTTCTTGCGGGCAGACGAGTCCTCCATTCCTAAGGGAGCTCACAGATGAAACTCCTAAACAATGGTGCATCTTGAACGTATCAGAATAAGCTTTAATGAAATGGACTTAGAATAAAATTACAAATATCATTTTTGCTTCATGTAAGTAAAATATCAAATATAAGTATATAACCCTTTGAAAATGTGCTTCCATCTCATTTATTAGTGACTGTTTAAAATTTTAGGTTCTAAATGAGCTTTCTTTTAAGCCATATACATCTTTTCTTCTCCTTTCCTGCCTTTCTTTGCCTTGCCTTCCCCCTCTTTCCTTCTTTCTTCCCCCTTTCTTAAAAAGTATCTGAGCCTTTCTTTCTTCTAGTCTGCACTATGAGCAGACAGACAGACTGTGGTTTATTTTCTGTGCTGGGGATTGAACCCAGGGCCTTATGCATGCGAGGCAAGTGTTTTACTACTGCACTATATCTCTAGCCCCTGTGTGGTTGATCTTTATACCAATGGAACTGTATTTATTTTAGACATAAGGACCAATGAACTCATCTCACATCTGGCTACAGCTATTGCTCTTTGTTGTTGATTTCAATAAGATAAGTGCAAGGTGGTGTGGCTACTTTCCCATCCCAATTCCCTTTTGTTTTATATCTAACTTACTTTCTTGGATGGTCAGAATTAAATATAGAGCAGTGAGGGCGAAACTTGGAGAGACTGAGTGCCCAAACTCCAACCCTAAACCCACGTATTCATCACAAATTGCAACTGCCCCGAGTACTGAGGTTTGATTTTAGAAAAAAAAATCAACTCATATATTAACATCTTGTCTCAAAAGAAAAACACAACAGAGCTTTCAATGACACAAGCACCTTTTTATTAAACAGTAAAAATTTGCATTTGCCATGATTTTGCACAATTAATGTGACCTTTGCTGTGTGCATGCTGGTAATTTGTCAAACCTTGGCTGGGATGACTTGGCTTACACGTTGACACAGAGGGCCATAGTTTTGCCATCACTGGTCTAGAGTTCATTCCTTCAAAATCTTGACTTCTGAGTGACAAAAAAATCATTAAGATATGCAAAGACGTTATTGGATATTCTTCATTTAACCCACAAAGGCAACTAACACACTTAATTAGGTGTGGGTAACATCACTTTTTATCTTGTAGTTTACCAACTTTACATATTTCCCAATGCAGTGTGTATTATCTGTTTCTTTTATTTACTGTGTACCTGAGGACTTAAGCTTGACTTCTCTTGCCAGTGAAGGGAGCAAAGCCTGGCACTCAGAGCAAGCTTGGTGCATTGCCACTGAATAGCTGAAAACTGCTTCTCACAAAAATCTGTTCATTCTTTCCTTCAAATTATAACATAAAGTAACAGTACATATTTTTCCTGTATCAGGTAAGTACAGTAACTGTATACATCTTATAAATTTTAAATCTTATTTTTTATTGTGAAAAAGAATTACATGCACCAGATGCAGGAGGCAGTATTTAGCATGGGTGGTTAGTGCTTTCCCCCTCTATATGAGCATGACTGTAGCCGTGGGCTGGGGCCTAAGATTCTGCTTTTCTAGCCAGCACTCAAGTGATACTGCCTTGGGTGTCCTGGGCAAGGTTCTACAGGAGTTCTCTGTTCTCAAATCACAGCTAATGATTGGTTTCACTATGTGTGTGTACAGATACAGATATGTACATATATCATTTTGATGAACATGTATTTGTTGCACTTATTTATGGGGTTGTGTGTGACACTTCTGCACGTGTATCCAGGGTCCAAATCTAGAGTCTCTTCATCCCTCTGACCCCCCCTTCCCAATCCCTAATGATCCCTCTCCTACATTCAAGTCTAACTTGTTTTTTAGCTTCCACATAGAAGTGGCAAAAAAATTAACATGGAGAATATATACACCATGGAGTATTATTCAGCTATAAGGAAGAATAAGTCCCTGTTATTTGGAGCTAAATGGATGGAACCGGAGAACTTTATGTTAAGTAAAATAACCCAGACAAGTAAAACCAAGTACTCCACGGTCTATGTAGCCTTTATATTAAATTTTTGCCACTGACCAAAGTCTGTGATAAAAAATCAAGACAAAATACAAAGTATAAGACCCACAAGTTCCCAGTAATCTTTTTTCAGAGACATTTGCTGTTTACACTTTATTATATGTTTTCAAAATTATTTTCTATATTTTATACGTATATATTGTGACAATTTTTCAAGAAATGGATTCTTATGAAACATTCCTCAGTTGCTTATTTAACTTTCCAATATACACTGGACTTTCTATCCATGTAAGAACTGGTAGGTATTTTGTTCTATTTAAGAGCTAGATAATAGGTTATTTGGTGTTATTTAGAAGTCATGTTATGAAGAAGGTGTTTATGTAAACAAAATTTAAAAAATAGAAATAAGAGCAACATTTTGGACAGGAATGAATGTTATATAAACCAACAGAATAGATACTGGTAAATTTGCCTTAGATTCTGCTGATGTTTTCACAGGAATACTCTGGCAGAGTCAAATGAGCGGGTGCAGTGTTCTAGGAGACACGGTCATTCTCTTCTGTCCATCACAGTCTCCCAGTGCTGCCCTAGAGGCCTGGGTCTGGGGTACTGAAGTACAGAGCTGACACAGGCATATAAATATACCTTGGGTCAGTGCAAACCTGCCATTCAGGGTTGTAGATTGGTGGTTCATTTGGGGCAGATGCCCATACCCCTCATTCCTACACCAGGCTGCCTTTGCCAGAAACCTTTTTCCTCTCCTGTATTGTGGGGGGAGCTGCAGGCTAGCAGCCGACTATTCCTGAATCCAGGCAGCACGGCCTCCCCAGGCAGCGGCTGTTTCAGGCTGCTGAGAGCACTAAAAGCCAGGCAAGAGGCCCTGAGGGTGAGGCTGATGGCCTGTGACCCTGACAGGGCTGAAAACTGTCCTCCCAGGAGGGGTGGATGTTGGTGCAGAGGAGCCGTGTTATACCAATAATAGGCAGAATAAATTAAAAATTGCTCTTCTATGGTTGTTTAGACTACAAGGACACCTGGGTTGGCTTGATTCACGAAGGCAAATATGTATGTCCTGTCTCTGTCTCTCTCTTAAGAATAAAGATTTCTGGCCAAAAGATTCTCTACATTCCAGCTGGAATTGGAACATACAGCTTGAGATCTTAGCAATTAATTTGACCAAGACTCTTTCTGCCATAAAACAGCACTCTTCCCTCCTTCCCAATCAGGCTGGAAATATGATAGATTCAGTTAATCTTCAACAGGCAATTTCAGACATTTTAGATCCACTTCTGCTGTGTGATTAATTGCTTCAGCATTTGGCAAGTATGAAACAGGAGCGTTCTGGGGGGAGGAGGAAGGGTGCAGGCTGCAGCTGGCCCGCTGTTTGTTCCCGCTCAGGCCTGGCCTCTGTTCTTCCTCAACAAAGCACAGCTGGTTTACGTCTGTCACCATCAATGGGATGACATTTCCGAACTGGTAATTACCAAAAGGATTCCTGTTGATGCCTTTTGGAACTGCCAATCTTCAAGGTAGCTCTTGGCTCCTGCTGAGTACAGTATGTCTGCAGTTGGCTTTTTATCTCCCTTTTCATACTTGAGCTGAAAGGAAGGTGTGTGTGGAGACTTGCCGCTCACTCCCTCGCACCTCTTTTCTTACCCCTCACCCACTGGCGCATTAAGGAACATCACAGAGACTGAAATCCTCTGCGCGAACCGTACTGAGTGACACTGGCTAGGATAAAGGTGCCTAAGAAACCCTCATGAAAAACTAACGTGAATTATAAATGAAGGCATTTATATTTTCATGTTGAGAAAAGACCATTATTTTCCGGCATTTAAATGAGAGTCTTCCTCGTAATTTGGTGTTTGTCAAAGGGAAGAATTCAGATCGTTTGCTTGATGCAGTCGTCCGAAACAAGCACTTCAAGTTGGCATTTATCTTTCTTACATTCTTCCAGTCTTTTGAGCACCTGGATGCCATTGAACAGATGCTATTTGAAGGAAAATAAGCAATGTAGCTGCACAGTTCTCCGGATGGAGCCACCAGTAGACATCATAAGGAATATATTTGTTCCTTTCTTCACTCAGCGATGATTTATTGCAACGTATGATATGCCGGGCATTGTTTAAATGCTGAGAATTGGAGCGGGCCCAGACAGCGCCTGAGAGGGGGTGGGAACAACCCTGCTCTCAGCTTCCTAAGTTGCACTCCAGAGATACGCGTATTTTCCCCGTGCACTCTTGACCAGTATCAGGTTCTTAAATCTAAGAGCCGTGAGCATACTTTTATATCCCCATTGCCTCTGAGCCTTGGGCTTAAAAGAGAAAGACCTGGTGAATGAAGATGAGTCATAAAATATAGGCACCAGAGTGCCAGTTTAGAAGGAAAGGCAACGTGGAAATTTAAAAAGGTAAAGAAAACACTCACGAAGAAGAGAAATGAAGATAAACAGAAATTACACATGCTCTTGACTTGTGATGAGATCACATCCTGATAAATCCATCATAAGCTGGAAATACCATAAGTGAAAAATGAATTTAATTCAGCTAGACCACAAACGCCCTAGCGCAGTGCAGAGTGTTAGTGATCTTCCACGTGAGCCTGTGGCAGGCTGGGTCCTGTGTCTCAGTGCTTTTCCAAGCTCAGTGCTACCTCTCAAAATCTCAAGAGAAAATTGTACCAGATATCACTAGTGCAGGAAGTGGTCAAAACTCAAAATTCAAGGTACAGTTTCAATGGAATGTGCCTCTTCCATGAAATAGCAAAGTTGAAAAAATTGTAAGTGTAACTGTCCAAGGCTGGGGACCCTCCGCATTTCATATAAACTTCCTGTTTGATTAATGAAGACATGAGTTCTGAGAGCAAAGGCAGATTAGTGATTGTAGGGTTGCGCACATGCCTCTTTATCTACCTAGAAGAATACAAGCTCCTTGAAGATAGGTAGTTTTTCTTACCCATTGTCTTCTTTAGTATTAGTAAAATCTTGGGCCAATAAAAAGTCATTAGATATATTAAAATGCATTATTTTTAATGTCACAAGAAAGAAACAAACTAATATTTATTCAAATGTAATATATGCCATACACTCATGACATTTAGGAAAAGAAGCATGGAAATTACATATACCTTGAAATACAGATTAAACAGCGAACCATTTAATTACATTTCAGGGTGTATTCAACCTACACTTGTCATTTTACTTGAGGAAGTTTAAAGAGTCTCCCAAGTGTTGTAGATTTTCCCACAATTTTGCTACTTAACATATAACCAATGAGTAGAGTTCCCTGTTGAGTTTAAGAAAGCTTTTTAAGCTTTCCCTTGAGTCCTTCTCTCCTATGCCCTTTATTAAAGTTAGTTTAACTTTAGCCAGGTTGTGACTTTCTAATAGACATCATTTTCTCTCCTGCTGCCACTGTGGACCACTTAGGAGAAGTATGTTTGAACAAAGGGTTGTGTTATCTCCCCACCTGGGCATTTGATCCCTCCTGTTGCCTCAAGACCAATCCTGTCTTTCTAGAGTTCAGACTCAGTGGAGTCTTCATGAAAAACTGAAATGTAGGGAAATAAATCATAAGGAAGTCTGTTTACTTTAGGTCAAATATTGAGGAACTTCTGAAACATAGTCATTAAGGTGAGTGGAAGTAAACATCCTCTTACTATCTAGTACAAAAGTTCACAATAATTTCTCTTGTTCCTTATCTTTGCTTTCAAGAAGGTGTCACCACATGGCAGACGCTGGAATGTAGCCATTTCCCCTGCTGTGTATTCATGGCAGATCTATGTCAGCTTAGAAAGTCTAGCTCGCTAGTCGTTTGACAGTGATGGAATAGCTAGTGGTAACTTATTCAATCGATACATTATCTTCTCTTAATGTATTTCACATTTAATAGAAATTAGCTTCGTGGAGGTATCAGTAATGGATGTGGTCTCTCTCCTTTCCTTTTCCTCTTTTATTATTCCCTGTTGGTCATTAGAGTTCAGCTTTCCTGAGAAAAGCATGAGATTGAATTAAGAGAGGTATGTACAGTAAGCAGTTCCACTGGCTTGGTTTGTCACATTATCTATTGGCTATATTTTATTAGAATCATTCCAAAGCATATTCTGTCTAATTATAAAGTGTTCTGTCAGATTTCAACATTCTATAATATCGGTAGGGTGTCTTTAATTTTTAAAGAAAAATGATTTTATAACATCACATATGGACATTTGCAAAGCCAGTGGCAACAGCTACTGATAGAACAGTAAAGATGAAAAACACACATAGGGCAAGTTCTATAAGGTCACTTCCAGGGTGAGTGTTACTGAGGGATGCGTGGGTGTTTCTCTGCCATGGCATTCATTAGAGAACTTCCTAATAATAACAGGACTCTTTCAGGTGCTATGGGTCTGCAGTAGTACACTGTACTATTAACACAAGCACCTGCCTTATGGGAATAAATACATGGGAATTGAGAATAAAATCTGATCAAAATATTCTAATGAGAGCATTCTTTCCCTAAAGTGTTTTGCTAACCATGTAGTTGTTCTAATATGTTCATTACACTGTATAATTACTTTGTTTATAAAAACACATGTAAGCCTTTTGCTAGCCTTATTAGATTCACTCATCCTGGAGACTGTCTGTGTACCATACTGTGAAAGGCAGGGAGCTGGGACTGTGGGGAGAACGGTGAGTAAGGCACGGGTGTGCCTCTGAGAGTTTTAATCCAGTGAGAGAGAAGGACAGTATGTTGTGGCAGACATTAAAATAGAATATTCAAAGTGATACAGAAGTATTAGCAAGAGAGGGCCGGGGATATAGCTCAGTGGCATAAGTCCCTGCCTGGCAAGCGCAAGGTCCTGAGTTTGATTACCACTATTAAAAAAAAATAAAAGAAGCATTAGCGAGGCAAACTGATCTGGCCAGAATATTCAGCAATAAAAATAAACTACTAGCATCTGCTGTCACTTGGATAAAGGCAGGTCAGTGCTTGCAGGAAGGACTCACTCCCATTCCTGTGGCAGGGAACCATTGACCTGCTT
Organism: Dinomys branickii; assembly: GCA_004027595.1. NCBI lineage: Eukaryota > Metazoa > Chordata > Mammalia > Rodentia > Dinomyidae > Dinomys > Dinomys branickii. The sequence continues at coordinate 59,624 of PVLD010007810.1, forward strand.
TTATTTCTGTAAGTTTGCCTTATTTGAACACTTCATCTACATGGAACCATAAAATCTGTAGTCTTTTATGGCTCCTCCTCTTTGATAGTGCATTGTTTTTTTTTGAGATGTGTCCATGTGACAGCATATGCCAGTAGGTTATTTTTATTGCCGAATATTATTTCATAACTCTCATAGAGTTACGTCTGTAAGGAATCTATGTGTGGAATGTATGAACACTTTGTTTATTCATTTAACAATTCTCAGTGTCTATCCAGAGGATAAAAATGAAAAATGAGCTCATGAAACCTGGCACTTGTAGAAATTTTTTTGCCCTAGAAAATCATAAAGACAGAATCAAGTAATGTTGTTCTCAGCACCCTTATCAATGCCCCCACAGAAAGTTCACTTAGTTTCAGAAGCAAGGCTCTGTGCCTTTGGGAAATATGGACCTTGAGTGTATTTTATTATTTTCTTTGGCTAAGTTATACCTAAGACATACATCTCTGACTTACCAGTCAACATCCAGATTATAACTGTCAGGAGCAAGTATTAAACAGCTGGATTTTCAGAAATTTAGGAGTTGAAAAGGTTTGAGCTTCTGATTTGCATGCATTCCTAGGAAGGCAGTGTTGTATGTTTTCTGGAGGACTCCGGAGCACTGGGAGTGGGGAACTGTCTAGGTGAAGTGTGACATGGGCAGGACAGGAAAACCTAGTACAGTGTTTCTCACCATGTTTCACTTTGGAATATGGGGCAAGGCTCTGGCCAAAGGCACACATGTCCTGAGTGCCACGGGATGGGGAAATATGAATAAAACAACAAAACAATAAAACAACGGAAAGAAAACTGCTTATAATGTGCATTTATGTTTTGACAGGATGGGGACTTTACTGACAAAAATAGTTTTTCATAGTGTTTTCCCCACAGCTTTCTTTTTCCATCTTGGTTATTGATGTTTTATTATAGTTTTTGTGTAATAAAGGAGATGTAGCTAAATATGGGAAAAGTAGTCAAAATGCAATTTGCTCCAGTTTAGAATAGCATAGGAAAGCTTGAAATCAGAAAGTCTGGGCTTGAGTCTTGCCTTTGTAGCCTATTAGCAGCCTTTTTTAATACTTCAGTGTATGACATGACCATGAATTGTACCTTATAGTTTGCTGCATAATCAAATGAGATAATACACGAGGGTTCACATTTTAGCCTTGTATATAGTTAACATTTTGAAAATCTCATTCATTCAACAAACATTTACTAAGGTTTTACCAAATTGTTTGGCATTACGAGGATATAAAATAAGATGGACATTATTCTTCTTAAGACCGTGGTGTTATGGGGAAGCTAAATATTTAAAAATAACAATACAAATAGCAATAAAATTTCCATTGTAGTGTTGCAAAGAAAAGTACAAAAAGCTTAAACACAGAGAAATCCCACCTTGGCTGAGGCTTTGCCAACAGCGTCTTTGAAGAACATGGTGAGGCAGACAATACCACCGTTTTGTAGCTGAAAAGACTGAGGCCTGGAGATGTGTGTTGGCTCCCTGAACAGTGCTGGACTTAGAATTAGGGGCTCCAGAAATGCCTTTTTGTTGAGTGAGTGTGTGAGTCATTATGGTAATTGTCTTAGCTACTTCTCTTCATTACTGAGACAAGATACCCAAGGCCGAAAGTTAAGGGAGGGAAAATTTATTTAGCTCGGTTTGTGGAGGTTTCAGTCCATAACTGACTGGCTCTGAGGAAGGGTGGCTTGGTGGAGGGGCAAGCATTCCTGGCAGTGGAGGTTAGCAAAGGCAATGAGAGAGAGAGAGAGAGAGAGAGAGAGAGAGAGAGAGAGAGAGAGAGAGGGAGGGGGGAGGGAGGGAGAGAGAGAGGGAGGGAGAGAGGGAGAGCTCTTTCTGTCCCTTATATTGTGTGCAGGCTACCCAGTGCACTCACATCCTTAATCCCAGCATTAGACCATGAATTAATATTAATCATCAACTCTAGATTCAGCTGCCTCTGAAAAGCCAGCCTTCCCAGACCACATGAGGCTTTGGGGGGCATGCAGACACAAATTGTAACAGTAGTCCCCTTCCTTGGAAAACTCATAGTACGAAAAGTCGCCCTCTCTGCCTGCTTTTGCAAACTGAAAAAGGGAACTTGAGAACAAAAGGAAAAAAGAATCCTTCCAGTTTAACATTTAAAAAGTTCCTAAACAAGGCATGTGTTGTGTCATAGCGTAAGACCATTTTCTAGAAATTCACACAAAATATTCATAGTCTAAGATAAAGTGATACCTCAGTTCACAAACTCAATTCTTCCTCTGCTCTAGGGAAGATGGCTAAGATTGTGTTGTGTGGGCCACAAAATTTTGTTTTTGTTCACAGACTCTGCATCTGGTGACAAACATCCTCATGGCCGTCTCCCCTAGAGCAGAGGAAGAAAGAAGCTAGTGAGCTGAGGTACCACTGTATGACTGTATCGCGGATTGAGGAAAATAACATACAGCTCTCGCATGCTCAAGAGAACATCGCAATGAATGTGGTTTGAAAAAGGAGATCCATGTCTCCACTCAGTACTAATTGGTGCATTTAGAACAGGTGTCACTTACTTCAACAGTGCAGGCAAGTGCGGGGGAAGGTGCAGTGGTTTTCAGGCTCAGATGTAAATGATGAAAGATGATGGTCTGTAGAGAAAATGGAGAGGCAAGTTGCCAGTGTGTCTGGCCCTTCAAGGTGGGACTGCTTAGTATTAAGGAAGGGTGATAAGAAAGGATACAAGTCTCCATCTCTTCCCATTTGTGCTTTGAAAAGGATGACTTCTTTGTAATTCAAATTTATCTTTCATAGAGCCCATAATTTAGATAAGAAAAATCAATTTCTGTCTGGGCTCTTCCCGGTCATCTGTCTGCATCTGGGTCCTCTTGGAGGTAGAGGTTCTGAACACAGTCCCCTTTAGAGAACACCTGATCTTGTGACCCCGCACCTCAGGGAGGTGGGGTGGGGGGAGGGACAGGGAAAGAATGCTCAGCCGAGAAAGGGGCAGATACTGGATTTCCTTCCTGGACTAGAGGGTCAAGGTAGAGTTACAGAAAGAGGAAAGGACTTGGACAGGAAATGAAGTGGGTCAGGAGGAAGAACAGAGGCACAAGCAGATGAATCATTACTGGGTAACTGGACATCAGCAAGGCTCAGGTCCCAGACATGGGGCAGGTGGTCCGTCTGGGCCATCACAGCCAACTCCAAGAGCCAGTGCCAGAACTTCCATCTTCCCAAAATTGTGTTTCTGATATTACTTGAAATAGGTGTCTGACTAGATGATGTAGTGCTTCAGAAAGTTGTGCCAAATGAGTCGAGCCTTCCTTAGCTATGGAACTAAAATTCTCTCTTCACTAAGAGAATAGCAGGAAAAAATTTTCTCCTTCCATGGCAGGAAAAAAATTGTGAGTCTTGTTTACTGAGTTTTAATGTTCTTGGAATGACTATGACTTACACTAGTGACATAGATAAGTGGAAGCTGGTTGTTTTGTTCTCCCTCTCCTTGACTTGGGACCCTTGAGCCAGGGAGTCAGGGAACCCCTTTAATTCCGTGCTACAATTTGTGAGACCATTACTTTCTGGAGAGATAGATGGTATAATTAGATTTTCAAATGTCGCCTAAATGATTTAGAAGTTGTATTTACTTCCATTCTTGACCTTCTTTCATTCTTGTTCTATTTGGTCAGTTTCACAATGTGACATCTTCAGCCTCCACACATTATGGTTGGCATCCACCTTAACCTTCAAGTCGTGACCTATTTCACAAACTCCAGGGTTCCGTGTTTGACTATCTTCTCTAAATAGGAATCTAGTCACATGTTCTAAGGACACTGTATAACACTGCATGTCCCCAGCTAAACACTGTACCTTGCTTCTGACTGCTTCTTTTACTACCTCTGCTGTGCTAGTGGGATCATCAGCCCAATGGCTTCCCAGTTCCCGTCCATATTTAATGGTCAGTTATACCACAACAGTGTCTCTCATGATGGTCCCTCCTCTTCATCCCTCTGTTCCTCCCTTACTTGGGGTCCTTTCTCTCTCTCTCTCTCTCTCTCTCTCTCTCTCTCTCTCTCTCTCTCTCTCTTTCTTAAGATCTCACAGGAGAATTCCAAATCATCTTTCTACCTGCAAACCATCTCCTAAATCCAGCCACATCCTCCTGCCAGTATAACTGCATTTTCAAACTTCTGCTTTTTCCCATTGTGATTGCTAACTGTCTTAGTTACATTCTCCTTGCTGAGACACAATGCCTGACACCCACAACTGTAAGGAAAGGTTTGTTTGGCTCACAGTCTGTGGAGGTTTCAGTCCCTAGTTGGCTGGCTCCAAGGCAGGGTGGCACATGGCAGAGGAGAATCAGCTCATGGCATGGTGGCGGGAAGCAGAGTGTGAGGAGGAAGGGAGACAGACCCTCCTCGGTTATGCCTCCAGTGACCCCCATCCCCAGAGCTGATTTCGCCTTCCATTATCAATTTAGAACTGATCCACTGATCAGCATCACACCCCCATGATCCAATCACCTCTCAAAATCCCCACCTATAAGCACACAAGGTTTTAGGAGGCATCTAGATGTAAACTGTGACACTAACTGTGCACTGAGTTCCAAAGAACCCAGACTTCTTCCTAGTTCCAAGCAGCCGTTCCATTTTGTACATTCACTTTTGGAAAGGCCAGTGGGATTAATCATGAGTTATTTTGTTGCACGTTCTCTTCTGCCTATTTGTATCCACCCAACACACATCCACAATGGCTTATCCTGACTGGTGGATTGTTTACTTACTTTTTAGCCCACATGCCCCATCCAGCTGTCACCACTCCTGTACTGCTCCATCCCTTGCCAGAAAAAGTTGGGATTTGCTGCATTGTATCTCTCAAGCTCTTTCTTGTGAGTTCTTGTTTATATGTCCCTCTCATACATTATGAGTTTATGGAGTTAATAGTGTTTTATACATATCTCATACCTAGCTCAGTGCCTGGCATATAGTAGGTTCTCAATGAAATTGAATAGTGAATGAATAATGAAGTTATCATTCATGAGTGTATGAATGAATGTAGGAATCATATAGCTTGACTTGTTAAATTGTACTAATGAGGAAACTAAGCACTGAAGAAGTAGAAAAATTACAAAATCAGAGACCAAGTCCGGAATAGAACACAAGTGTTTTGACTTAGTTGAATGCACCTTCTACTACACGTTATGACACATTCCACTGGATGGTTTTCTTAAGAAAGGAATATTTAATTTAAGATAAATGCAACATAAGAACACAAAGAAAGAATACTGATTTTAAAAGAAAAAAAAAAAGACGCTTTTGTCCACAGGAGCTATTCTACTAACTTTTGTATTCAAGGGAAATTATGAAACTGCTAGGAAGAGGTGAATAACTTCAGTCCTCTAGAGGATGCCTGTCATGAAGAAATGATGGTACTTTATCTAAACTTAGCAGTTAGTGCTGGATAATTTAGAAAGATTTCTTCCCTGAAGCGGTAAAATTAGTAATTGAGAAGTAGAAACTTCACAGATCTCTGGGGATCAATACTTGATTTCAGGGACTGGCAGCCACGGGACCAGGGAAGTGATATTTCTTTTGAAAGAGAGCCAGACACTCTTTTTGTTATTCTGGGTTCCCAGTGTGAAACAAATGACTTGACTGAAAATATCCAATTCTAGAAGAAAATTGTAGTCTTTTCATGAAAATTTTAGATGCATAAAATTAATGAGAAGTCTGGAGAGGAAGCCAAGACTCATGTTTTCAAAAGAAGATGCTAAGAGTTAGGGCACATAAAGTAGAATGAAAATACAGGATGTAAGGGTCTTTTTTATTTAGGGTGAAAACAACTATAAACGAGAGTCCTTGGGTGTGGAAATAATCACTTTAACAGATCTTCAGTAGAATGTATCTACTTTACTTTATTAAATTAAGAGAGATGCAGATGACACGAGAGAAATACAGTCTACGTGAGAGAGAGATCTGAGGAGCGGCAAACGTGTTTGAAAGTGCCCGCTTTGTGAGGGTAACAAGGCTCAGCACCAGCAGCCCCATTGTTGGTAGAGGAGGACTTCTGTCTGGTGAGTTATCAGAAGGGTACCATCTGCTACTGTCCTGGGGGACAGGAAGGGACAGAGCCAGGGGACCCATGGTGGGGTGCAGGCAGCTTGGGGGAGCATGCTGAGAGCACTGCCTAGGGGACAAGTAGATTCGAGACTTTGCATGTTGAAGGAGGAAGTGGGGGAGGATTGGAAAGGGCAGAGACAGCATGCATATAAGAACTAGGGTTGGAAAAATTTCAGAAGGATATTTCTGCTGTACCCTCTGCTCTACAAATGGCAGAGCTTTACAAGATGATAAAAGAGTCGGAATTCACTTTCTTTCAGTCTTGCTTTATAACAAAAACACATACATTTCCTAAAATTCTCACAAAAAACAATGAAATGTGAGTCAACTTCTAGCTCCATGGTTTTCAATTGGCTGCTCTGAACAGGTCGGGCAGCTCTATTCTGCACATGGTCAGCGGGCTCAGCTTGGGTTGGGGACCCTCACTTTCTCCTTGGTTGGTCATCTTGGAGCTTGCAGGGACGTCGCATAGCGACTGTGAGCCAACAGTCCCATATTTCCACTTTATATCGTCTGGAACATCATCCCTTTTTCTCCTTCTCCCTTGTATAAGCCTAACTTTGTTTACTTTGTCTTCATTGTTTAATACATTGATATCTACTTTTAAAGAGGTTAGCCTAGATCTGAAAAAGTATGCTATAGACTTGTGATGCATTACCCACCCCAACATAAGTATTGGTATTTAAAACATGACCTACTGGAAACGCAGTTGTTCCTTAGTATTCACAGGGAACTGGCTCCAGGATACCATGTAGACTATCAAAGTCTGGAATGCTTAAGACCCTATATAAAATGATGTAGCATTTGCATAAAACCTACATGCATTCTCTGTATACTTTAAATCTTCTATAGATTATGTATACCTGTACAATGTAAATGCCCTGTAAATAGTTATCGTGCATTTTGAGAATAAGAAAAACATGTGTATGTTCAGTGTAGATTTTTTTTCATTTTCAAATATTTTCCATATGTGGTCTATTGGAGCCATAGATATGAACATACAGATAACAGAAAGGGGATTTATATTACTTTAATGTAAAGCAACTCCAGTGGTTCAGGTAGCATGAGCATCAAGGATCACATCAGTGAGTACTTTCAGAGTTGAACCTGAACAGATGTTTCAGGGGAACAAGAGGACTTCTAGAAACATTTTGAAAATGCAGAATGCCAGTAAGAATTATTATAAGATAGTAAGTGTGATGTATTTCTGGGTACCTTGCATGGAAAGTCCTAGTCAAAAGCCAAATACTAGTATTCCTGTGATTATAGAGCCCCAGAGCAGGGAGGTGCTGAGGACTTTGCAATTGAATATCTTCCTCCAGGCCCCTTAGCACCTTCTAAAGGTTTCATAAATCAGGGAATATGCCACGATTTGCTGAAGGGATACGTGTTTGAGAGGTGATGAAGTTTACTTGGAGAATTTAGAGTTCAGTTTTATTTGAACTAAAGTGTGAATGGACCCATAGTGCTGAGGATCCTTCTGGGCCTGTTTAAATGGTAGCTCCAATTCCCTTTTTGAAGTGTGGTATGTTAGCTAGTGAGTGTTACAAATGCTGATCTGTGCTGCGTGAAGCCCCCTCCTGGGACAGGGCATGATGTGAACTCCTTGCAACCTAATCCTGTAAGCGCCAGCTCAAGTCATATGCCTGCAGTGAAGGTTTTCTTGACAACTCCAGGGCCCTCTGATCCTTTCTTCTATTGAACTAGCATGTACTTGTTGAGGATATACTGCTAATTTCAGTTTTTGAGCATGTGCAGAGATTCTAGGGACTGCTGCTGCTTGGGAAAAGAGTCACATTTCCAGTATTCTTCTCATGGAGAGAAGGATGGATAAACACAGTATGCAAACCAGACAACAGTGGAAGACAACAAAGGAAGGACACAAGAAACACCATATGGGGTGGAGGTGGGGAACTCCATGGGTGAGAGGGAGTGTCACATTGCAAGGGGCTTCTCTCAGTGTAGAGTTTCAGGAAGAGCAACAAAGGGGTATCAGAGATGATAAGCAGGAAATTTGGTTTGGTTTTTGGTTTTCCTGGCACTGTACAAAAAGTCTGTAGCCAGTGTCTAGTTAATTTTTATAGCTGGTCTCATCTTTCTGTTCCTTTGCTCATTCATTCACTTACACATGCATCACATATTTCTGGACTACCTATCATGAGCCGGGCACTATCCTGGGTCTGAAAACTTAGCAATGAATAAGACAGATATTCTGGTCGAGGAGACAGACTATAATTATGAGACAAAGTGGAAACAGATGAGATAATGTCAAATGTTATTAGTGCACTGAAGAAGACAGAACTGGAACAGGGGGTGGAGAATGACTTTGTCCAGCTTTTATGGAGCTTATGTGTTTTTAATCTCAAAGTGACATGAACTACTCAAGGCCATGCCTTATTCATTTTGATTTTCTCCTTTCTCCTCACAAACTGCCTTTTGCTTTTCTACTTAGTCAATATTGCAAATGAATTAATGAATCTAGGAATGAAGTTTTGCAGTGGGACAGTTTGTCTCACAGGGTCTCTTAACTTTTGAGCGTGTGTGTGTAATGCTTCCGAGTTTGTTGAAACCTATAGATCCCTCCTTCCAAAAACATTTCTAATATGCATGAACATATTTTACAGGATTACTGTGGAAACTCACAGAAACAAATAGAGTCTATACTACTCTCATCCCAGAAGTATAATCACAGAACAACAATACAAGTATTTTCCATAACAAATGTCATGAAGGGAAAATTAAGATTTGGAGATTTTGTCTTCCCCACCCTTACAACATGGATTAATTTGAGAACAAGTGAGTAGAGCAAACTATGTTTCACATTTTGGGCAAAGGGATGCCGGTATGTCCTGTGGACTTACTGGCTGAAGTTGGATACAAGTTTATTGTAGCTGGTCAAACAGAGGTCCAGAGAGTATTTGTTGTTTCACTGGTTTGGTACCCTTCTGCTGAGTTCTGGGGCACAAGGTTAGAACTAGGTATATACCTCTGAGAGTAATCGACTTATTAAAAGTAATTACCATGATACAGACTGAGAAGGAAGTGCCTTGAGGCCCAGACAAGGTGGACTTGCCTTGAGCTGGTCTATGGTGAACCCAAACAGGGGGCCAGAGATACATAAGTGCATCGGGCAAACAGGCTCTGGATCCGAAGAGTGGGATTGTTGCGAGGATCTAAAGGCCAGTGAAGGATGCAGGTCAGAAGCCCAGTTCCTATGGAATTCTGTTAAATTAATTATTCACTAACAAGCCTAGTCTTCCCATGGAGTTGTGCTGTGCAATAGAGTTCTAGTTTTGGTTTTAACTTGGATGAGTCAGCAATGTACAGGATAGCAATGAAGCCACATGCCTTGTAGTTTCTGCTTCTTAGGAGGCAACTGACAGCCAGTGGCACTGTTACTGCTTCAAACACTGCTTCCTCCTGCCTGCCTTGTCTCCTCTGGCCCATCTTCTCCTGGATACGCCCCACAATGACCTCACACTCCACTTATCCAAGGCTGATCTTATCGTCTTCCGCTTTTCCTTTGTTGGTTTATGATAACATTCTTTTCCAAGTTACATTAATTAAAAAAACAATGGAGCCTTTAAACCTCCTTTTTTCATAGTTTGCTAGATGCAAACAATTATAAGAGCTGCATGGCTTGTACGTTTAACACAGATTTCATGATTTGACAGAACGGTAGCTCTGGAACAAGACATCATTATCTCATTTCTAGATTTCCACCTCAGCTTTGTGATGGAGGCCTACTTTTTTGTATCTTTCATTAAAATCCTTCATTTCCCTCCCCTACACCCTACATTCTCTCTTTCCAGAAATGAATATAAATTATCTCAGATGATGCTTAGGACTCTTTATTAATTAATTTTTCCTGGTTATAGGTTGTATAGTCTAGCTTTGTTGATGCCTGATATGTTTTGATGATAAGCCAAATATGAATTTTACAATGTTGGGCACTGGATTTTATTTTCCTGGTAGTTTTGGACCTTGTTCTGAGGTACACTTTGAATACCAGTCTAATCCTTTTGAGAAATGCATTGATAGGCAAATCTGGAGTACTATCTAGCCATGCTTGATTGGGGCACTACTACTAAGACAACACTCTTCTGAGGGCACTCCTTGTATTGTGAGGGCTTCTACTTTGCCAGGTGGGAACTGAAATTATTCCTAGTTCCATGTGAACTCCAGGGTTAACTCCTCCTGCTCTTTTCAGATGGTTCTATCTTTGACCTTCGTTTCCTTACATGCAGTTTATTTCTCAAAGAAGCAAGGCAGGGCTCTGCTGAGTTTGCTGTGTCTCTGAGTACCTCTCTCTTCCATATTCTACGCATCACTGATTCTTGCTGCTGTAACCTTATGATTTTTAACTGTGCATCTGGCTCAGGGAGACTACAGGCTCTGCTTATTTTTGCTCTGCCACATTGAAAACTCTCTCTAGATTTGAGACAAGAGTCAACTGGGTCATGTATGGAGCTCACCATGTTTTTCTTTTCTCAGAATCATGTCCTGCGAAGCCTGCTATCTGAAGTTTGAAACATGTCATTTTTATGTTTTACTTCTTTTGTCATTATCCTTATTATTATTATTACTAAGGCCTGTAATAATCCCCTTTGCTCTATTATGATTAGATGACCAGAAGTAGAAGTTAATACCTTTGATAATAAGGCCACACTTTGCCTACCTATCATTATCTCCAACTATATTTTGGTTGGACTTGTATTTTAGCTAGATTGTTTATTCATTTATGCTCAAGCCTGGGACAATCAACAACTTATATATCTTTGAAAGGTTGAGAAAAAAGTTCCATCTCTTGCAGACCTAGCTTATAAACAAATATCACACAAATTCCTTGCACTGCAGTACCCATATTTGACAAAGCCCATTTATCTTTTAGCATGTAGTAATTTTGTCTTTCATTTGGTAAGTTAGGCTAACAGATATTAAGTGAACACTAAAGTACTTTGAAGAATTATCTCTAATTCTCCCACTCTCCCATCTCACCATGCCCCACTCCATTTGGCCTATAGCAACTCTAGGGGCAGAGGGAATTATCACTGACTCTCTTGTGGCCTTCTGAGTATGACTGTCATGAGGGTACCTTCCAACACAATAGCGATAGGTTTCTTACAACTGGCATACAAAGACGTGAAATCTGTCATAGCTTATATTAAACTATCTTAGAAGGCCATTAAGATAAGACCCATTCTACATTTAACTAAGAATTGAAAATGGCAGTGATCCAATATCCAAGGATTACATTTCCAGACATGAGGGGAATTTTCTTGAAATCCAGATAAACTGAATAGATTTTGTTCTTTCATGTTCAGACACACACAGGAGGAAAATTTGCTATGCAAAAATGATGAAAAAATGACTCTATAACATAGTTTCCAGCTTGTGAATTCATTACATGAGTCTTTGATAATTGAGATATACCAAAATAACTTTTTTAGTTGACTAGTATTTTCCCTTTAATTTTATGGCATATGAATCCTTGTGTTACAAAATATCTGAAACTATAACTTGATAAACAACTAGAAAATGTTTAGTCTTGAAAGAGTAGATATTATTCAAATGGAATAACAAGAGATTTTTGAAACACAAAATTTTTACTTAATTAAATAATGTTCTGTCATAAGCATTTACCATTCATGAGAACTGACAATGAAATTTTAAGAAAATTGGCACCAATATTTCTTGCAGTTGGAATGTTATTCTCTTGTTTCCAGATGAAATGGAAAGTAGACTCAACTTTTGATCCATTACAATAATACAAACCCCTCACTAGCCATCTAAATTCAGGACTGTCAGATCAGTGGGACTAGGGGCCAGGTTACTTTCTCTATTTCAATGCCTAATTACTCTACATCTCTCTCACAGTCACAGTTTCTACAGGGCTAAAAGAAAGGAAGAAGGAGAGGTAGGAGAGGAGAAAGGATTATTCTTGGATGTTTCTAACATGGTAAATGTTTACTTTGGCTTTTACAGAACCCCAGAAGTTTTTTGCAACCATTTCCTGTCTCCCTGCCATTGCATTGGATATTGTCTGTGTAGTTTCCTTGGTGTGTGGATTGTGAATTGTCAACTTGATTGATTAGTGTGGTTGATGCCTAGGGAATTAGTAAAGCACATTTCTGGATGTGTCTGCATGGGTTACTGAAGTGTGACTTTGTATGATATAGCAGTTACCTGGCCCCTTCTTCTCTGACTCTGTTCATCTGCTCTGCTCCTCTGTCAGCATGGACTAAGCAGCTTTGCTCTGTGGGGCTGTTTTGTCAGGATGTTCCTGGCTTGGAGCTAGCCTACCATGGACTGAATCCTCTGGAATGGTGAGCCAAATAAACCACTTCCTAGCCCTGGAAAACTGACTAATGTATAGAGTGCATCTGCTTCATGCTCTTGTAGATTCATTTGTTAGTTTCTGAGAATTCCAGCAGCCCCCCCTAGTATCTTTCTGTTGATGTTCTTTTGTCCCCTTCTCAGACTTTCGCGGACAGGATCTGAAATGACTTCTGTTGTACTTGCTTGCTTGTGACCCAAATTTATTGTGAGAGAAATGCATATCTGAGACTGTCTATAAGAATGGAAATTTTTCAAATTCATTTGTACTCTGTGACCACCTCCCAGGCCATTGTTCTTTAGGTTATTCAGGTATGAATCAGCCACAGACTACTTTGTCAGCTTCCAGGGGCCACATTCTAATCTCTTTGAATGGTTCTCAGAGTCTTTATAATGGCTTGCAGTTAGAAGCAACACCACACTCATATCCACTTTCAAAGTGGGGGTGGATGGAGACTTAGCACAGTTACAATAGTCCCTAAAGAAAATCTTTAATTTCCAACTCCATTTACTAGCTTATAGAAGGTTTGTGGGATCAATGTTGCAACCAGATATTTAACTATTTCCTTAGGTGATTATGCATAAGTAATATGGGATTATGTTTTCCAATGTCAGAGTAATTGGCATTTCCTTATATTAAGACCTCAGTTGAAATTGAGGCCAAAAACAGTTCCAAGTTAAAATCCTCTTATGTTTACATTTTAAGACATGTTAACTTGTCCAGATCACAAAAGAAAACGATCCCCCAAAGGAACTTTTAAGAATTGACATTAAATATTTGTTTAACATTCTTAATATTTGTAAAAGCAAGTCTCGTGTGTTCTGAAACGTTTAATTTCTGATCAATTTTGCTATTTTTATGTTATGTTCCATTCCAAGAATGGAATCTTAATTTACAACATGTGCCTTTAGGAAATAAGGCCAGGGGACCAACTGGGCTGTAAATTAGGGGTTTTGCTTACTCATGCTTTGTACAGAAAATTTCACCGTGTAGTAATCAGAGATGGAGAATATTCCTTACTACACGGAAGTTTTTTCTAAAAGTACCCTTGTGGAGATTAACATTTCCTTGGGATCCCAAGGTTATTCTTCCCTCTGGCAATTTTTGCTACATCTATGGAAGTAAAGACTTCTTTCTACCTTCCTACTTTCCCACCTTTTGCCCCTTTGAGAACATGAAAAGGTGCTCCATCTTAGATGAAAAACTTACTCTCTGAAGCCTAAATCATGTGCAGAATCCAGCACAGAGAGAGCCAGCAGATGGCCACCAGGGGGCAGTTATGTAAAGCTTTCAGGTTTAATTCTGCAGGCACCGGGGAATTACAGAAGGTTTCAGAGCAGGGTAGTGACCTACTGAGGATGTCACGTTGTGAAGAATTATTTGGCAGGTAGGGTGAAGGGGAAAGAATAGATATGGAAAATCAGGTCTCAAACTGCCATTACGGTTGGAGAATAGGAGAGTAGGACATCAGGGAAGATACTTAGCGGTAGAAAGTATCCAAGAGATAGTACTTAAAGGAATGGTAACATAGCACTGCACACTGAGTGGATACAGAGGGAGCATCCCATTTCTGCTCGAAGAATGTTAATTCTGAAGGTGGGAATAAAGTTACTTCGTCATTTTCCCCATTCATGTATGGTCCATTTCATTTAAGTGAAATTTATCAAGACTTGGAAGATATTCTCAAAACTTTCATCTATCAAAAGAGGCCTTTTGATATAAAATTCAAGATAATGAGGCCTGCTCCAGACCGTCTGAACTATGTAATATCCAGATGTTTAGTCTCAGGCAGCTTTGAACGATATGAGAAAAAAGTATTAGCTCCTTTTTGTGGAGAAAATAAAAGAAATCTGAGTTAAGTAAGGGTAGTGTCTAGACTGCTTTGATGGCTTCCCTGCTTTATTGACTTGTAGCTATTTGGAGATACAGGACAAGGGCCTGACTCTGCTTTTCTGGGTGGGTGGGGATCAAGACAGTCCAATATGGTGTCATAGGAAGGCACCATCTTGGGAGATCTTTCTGTTCATGTCCACATACTTTGATGGAACATACAACTTCACCTTATTAAAAATGGAAATTAAGTGAAAATATTTTTCTAAATGTTAATTCTTGTTGCATAAATATGTTGGCAGATCTTAATGTATTAAGACAATATTGCTGTTGTATCTTTTAAAAGTTGAAAGAAAAAAATACAACAAAATGAAAATTAAAAGCCAGACTGGTAAAGACCACCCCTAAAAAGACTGATCGATATTGTGAAGCCTTTCACTTTTCTTGTCCAATTTATCCTTGTCTTTAACTTTCATTTTTCTTTATATTTTCAGTTTTTACTAGAGTAAAAGACTAAAATGTAGAACATAAAAGTAAACACAATCAATTTTGAGGTTTGGCCATTAGAGAATCTGACATCCTGATATATAATTCAGGGTAATGAGCATTGCGCCAGCCCTTCTGAATTATATAATTAGTTTTAACCAGACATGTGGGATAAAACCATTCAAAGGCTGCATGTGTTTACTTTGTTGCTGCTTCATGAAGGTCTGGAACCACCTGCTCCAGCTCTGTGCTGTACTCCTGTTGCTCTACTGGACAACTGCACATTTCGTGCTCCCCTGGGACCACGTTTATGGAGGCAGTTGTCCCCCTTGGGCTTCCTGTATTGCCTTGTGCCACCGTCTCATGGCCTCCATCACTCACAATTCATCCCTCTCCCGGAAAGTACGTTCCTTTGTATTCTTTAGAACATCGAGACTTAGTACTTTGCTCTTCTCCATGGCTGCGGCCATTGACAGGCCAACAGCCTCTTGTATGGTCCACTGTGACCATCTCCAGCAGGTCTCCCTGCATTCAGTACTGCTCCTCTGGTGTGCGCCCAACTTCGCAGCCAGCCACCTGATTCTAGCTTCAGCTCATGTTACTCCTTGGCTGAAAATTCTACATTGGCTCCTGATTTCACATTTAAGCAAAAACAAATGCTGGGGACCTTGCCAAGACCCCCAGATACATGTACGAGTGAAGGATGAAATAAAAGACAGACACGATACAGGAAAGGGGGGCTGCGAGGTCAGTGCCTCAGGCTGGACACAGACGGAGCCCTCTCTGGCTGGCCCTTTCATTTGCCCAGTGAGAAGTTGGGGGGGGGGGACAGTGCACTTTTCCTGGAACAGTGAGGAGGGAGTAGAACAGGAGCCAGTTTAACATCACAAAGGAAACAAGTTAAATCCTCCCCACACCTGAGTACCTGCCCTCCCTGTGTTGTCCTCAGAAAACCTCATCCTGTTCTCCAGGCCCACGAGCCCTCAGCCTTAGCTGGGAAAAAGCAGGAGCTTCTGCATTCTAATCGGCCCACAACACAAGGTGGCCGCAGCTGTAACAGACCCTAGCGTCAGTTTATAATCTGTAGTCCCCAACAGACAAAGTCCCAGGAAAGACGTAACAGTCTTTGCTGTTCTAACCTCTTCTCCTATGGCTAACCTTTCACTTCACTCTGCTCAAACCTGCCTAGAACATTTTAGACATACGGTGAAATGCCTGGCTCCAAATCTGCCATCACGCCGCTCTCTCAGTGGGGCTAACCCTGGCTCTTCTGCTTTAAATGGCAGCTTTGTCTTCCTGCCACCCTGATCTACTTGTTCAGTTCCGCTTTCCCTTCACGGCCTTTGTCTATGCAACGCCAGTGTATGTGTAATTTACTTACTATGTTTTCAAACTGAAAAAAATTTACTATCTTCTCCCTCTCTCCACTGGAACATAAGCTTCTCCAAGGCAAGTATTACAGATAGTTAAGTTATTTAGGAATATATAGGCAGTCAGACAGGGTTGGGCACTGAAAGGTCAGTGCAGAAGACAGCTGTAGCTGGAGGCTCATTCACTCAGGGTCAAGCTTCAAGGAAAAGAGGAACTATTCCCTCAGTACTCCTCAGGGTGAACAGCAGCGGTTGATATTCTAAATAGGCATCAGCTACCGTGGGTAGAGGACCAAACCTTCACTCATTCCTTCTAGGGAAGCCCTTGTTTATCCCATGTGCACTTGCTGTGTGACTGGCTTACCAATTTGATCCTCATTTAATCAATATTACCGAAGTGACTATACTTGTAATCTTATTGGTTCACCATAATTTTGTTCCAACTTATACCTACCTTATGACTTCCCATTGGATAAATATTACCTAAGAGACTATACTTATTAGTTAACTATAGTTTTCCACCTTTATCGCACCTCACCTCATGGCTTTGTTCAATAAAAAACCCCTGTAGAAGCAGGGTTGGTAAGCAACCCACCTTCCAGGCCCCCTTCTGTCTCTATCAGACAGAAGCTATTCTCTCAATAATTTCTTCCTATACTTAACCTCTGTTTTTCCTAGAATTCATTCCTTGATTTCAGAGAACACAAATGGCATTTTGGATATCTAGCAGGTTGGGAATTTCTTTTCCCTCTATCACAAGGGCTTTTGTTCACTGATGTATTACAGCTGCCTAGAATGGTGGCCAAAATAGTGCCCAGGGAAGAAGAGGGATACCCAGTAGACACTGAAAGAACATTGTCTGTCCTTCAGAAATTATATATATACATAGACTCATAAAAGCTGGCCAGTTGTGAGAATTACATGTAGCTATGTATCAGTGTTATTTTTGTGATTTTGGTGGCAACAGTGGGCTTATGTAGGAGAATATCCTTATTACCAGGAAATAAACACTAATGTGTCTGAAAGTCATGGCTCATCAGTTACAGTTTACTTTCAAACCATATTGGAAAATATGGTTTGCCTTATTCTTGCAATATTTCAGTAAGCTGATGATAATTTCAGAAGAAAAGTTGCTTTAAAACTTGTTTTTGTTTTCTCAAGGGGAGGCACATATGGAGAAATTGGGCAATAGGGAGGAAAAGAAAGAGGATGCCATACAGCAGAATTATTTTGGTTCTTGGCAATTTTTTTTTCTGGTGAGTTTATCACCCTGGCCTCTGTGTAGATTCAGATGTTTAGATGCATAGATTCAGATCTTTCATTTTTACTAAGTGACCATTGCCTTCCCCTGAGTGCACAGAATTCCAGGGGTGTAGGCCAGAGTTTCAACTTGAACTTCTCCTTGCACCTGAACTCTATGATTCTGCTCTTTTCACAGGCGGGCATTGAATCTGAGCCACCGTGAAATATCCTTACTTATAGGGAGCTTAGGTACCTGGTTACTCTCAGTTACTCTCTGTTTCCCATGAAGTTTCTCCAACTGCATCTCATTTTACTAAAGGTACTCACAAACACCAGCACAGCCCTTATTCCTGGTCTGCAGGGAAAGGCCCTCGTCCAGATAGCTTTGCGGGTCCCTCTCTTACAGCGCTGCTCATGTTTTTGCTCTCGTGTCATCTTTGTGTATTTAGGGTTTCCCCCACCCTGTGCCCCCACCTCTCCTTCTTGCTTCATTTTTCTCTATGACATCATCACTTTTTTTTTGACACTTTTATTTGAAAAGTAAAAGAACAAAAACATATTAACAAACAGACACAAAGTAGCACAAGAATAGTACAATCAAAACTGAATTACAGACAAGGTGACAGGGAACTAACAATGGTTGTTGCATTACATATTGATAACTTTGAAGTGTATACTCAGGAAAACAGATATAGACATGCAAAATTGATCAAACAAATAGTCATCAACTATTCCTTACGATAAGTGACCTAAGTCAG
This sequence comes from Dinomys branickii, assembly GCA_004027595.1. Classification (NCBI taxonomy): domain Eukaryota; kingdom Metazoa; phylum Chordata; class Mammalia; order Rodentia; family Dinomyidae; genus Dinomys; species Dinomys branickii. The sequence continues at coordinate 77,761 of PVLD010007810.1, forward strand.
TAGTACAACTACAACATCATCACTTCTAACACATTGTATCATATTCCTGTGTAAGTGGTTTCTCCAAAAGGGAGTAAAAGGTCCAGAAAAGCAAGGGACATTTATTTACATTTGTTATTGGTGTATGATCAGCTGGTAGAATGGGACTTGGCAGAACTCTCAGTAAATGTTGTATGAGTGAATTGAATGCATGTGTTTGCATTGTGGACTGGATTTTAGGAGCCGTGGTCCATGTGTTGGGACATAAAATGAGACCAACCTCATGCTGTGGCGTTCTGAATCTCAGTTCTAATGTTGCCAGAAACCTAGTTACATTTAATAAACAGGAATAATGTTGTTTTTAAAAATAGAAATACTCTTTATAGTTCTGGCAAGGACTGGAGGATTGTCCTAGTAAGAGTCTCACAGATTTCTGGGGTAGCAATCCTCACAGAAAATGTTAATTTTTCTTTATCCAAGTGAGCAATAGTTCCTATAAATATAGATTGTAAAAGGAATAGTTGCAATTCTAGTATGAAAGAAAGAAATTGTTTTTTAAGAATGAGCTTCTAAATCAGTTATTTCCTAAAACTCAATGGCTTAAAACAATGACAGCATGTATTTTGCTCTTGAATCTTCAATGTGAGCACAGCTCAGTGGAAAAAGTTTGTCTTTCTGCCACTAGATACCAGCTGGAGCAGCTTGACATCTGAAGGCTGGAATCATCTGAAGCTTTTTCATTTCCATGTTAGATGGTTAATGATGGTAGTTTGATGAGAATGTGAATGATGCTATTGTCCAACAGCTCCACATGGATCTTTCTATGTGGCATAGGCTTCCTTATGACTTAGTGACTAAGACCCAATGGAAGGCAGCTTGGGGAAGAGACAGAGACAGAGAGAGGGAGAATATTGTCTTTTATGAGTGCTATGGTTCAGATCTAAAATGTCCTCCAAAAGTCTCATGTTTGGAGATGGGGCCTGTTTGGAGGGGGCAGGTCACTGAGAGTGTGACTGTGTCTTGGCTTCTGTCTTCTCTCTTTGCTTCCTGACTACTATAACATGAGCAGTTTTCCTCTACCAGGCCCTTCTAGTATGTATGCAGTTCCTGCGTTAAGCTAGCTGACCACAGACAGAACCCATCAAGACTATGACCCAAAATAAACTTTTCCTCTTAAATTGCATGTGTCAGGTGTCTTGTCCAAGTGATGGGAAATTGACTACTTCAGAAAACTGGTACCAGGAGTGGGGTGTCTATAATTGTACCTGACTGTGTGGTACATAGTGCCAATCATGCCAAGACAGTAGAGATAGATATCCCCTTTCAAAGAGGGTTGTAGATGGAGAGAAATGGAAGGCATACAGTAGTCTTGCCATTCCTTGAATAATTCTCAGTCATACCGTCTAACAGTAAGTTGGGAAATCTACACAGAACCTCCCATGTGGTGTGGGCTTTTTCACAATATGGATGATAAATTTCAGTAATAAGTCAGCTGGAGAAGAATATTGCAGTTTTTAAGCCAGACAGAAAACCACTATAATAAGGCAGTATATTCAAATGTTATCTGTTTTTATAAAAATGAATAGGAAAAAGTAACATTTGCCAGCTAATGGCTAGCATACAATATGCACTGCAATTCAAAAAGTAGAGCACTCTTTGGAATTATGAGTTCAGTTCTGACAGTATAATTTGAAAGAATGAAATAATCAGCAGCTTCGTGTTTGTGGTAAAATGTTCTATAAGTAATTATCTAATGTGAAAAAAATACTACTTACAATAAAAGTTCTACAATCAGGACAAATAGAGATACATATATTTATGTCACATTGGAACCTAAAATCTTAAACTCTTGGGAAAGATGTGAAAAGAGAAAGAATTCAACAAGGAGGGAGTGAGAAAAAAAAAAACAAGTAAAATGCTCTAGTTACCCACTGGTGTGTCACAAACTACTGAAGTTTAGTGACTTATAGTCACCACTTCATCCTGGCTTCAGTAATATAGATCAGGAGTTTGGAGATGTTTTCATGTGGTGTAAGTCAGGGCTACTCAATCTGCTCCTCCACTTCTTAGACTTCTGTATCTATATATCTGGTCTCAGTGCCCTTTCATCTTTCCTTTCTCTACATGCTGTCTTGTTGCTATGACCTCAGTATTACTTCCTTAAGTTCCTATGTTGAAATCCTAACTCCAGATGTAATAGTATAGAGGTGATTAGGAAGGTCTGGAGGGCACCACACATGTGAACAGGACTAGTACCCTACAGAAGAAGTAGAGGGTGTAGGATCTCTTTCTTTGCTTTCTACCTGAGAAAATACAAGCAGAAAAGACAATCTGGAAACCACAGGGCAGGCACTCACCAGACAGATCCTGGATCTGCTGGCACATTGATATTGAATGTATTAACTTCCAGAACAATGAACACACTTTCTGGTAAATTTTATTGTAGTTGCCTCAGCCAATCCAGATGTTCGTCCTGCAGGGTCTCTATAGATGAGTTATGATTCTTGCAGCTAGGTGGCTTTAAAATGCTGGCTTAGGGCTGTCAGAAAATGGTGTTCCAATGGGCCCTGGTAGGAGCTGCAAGGCTTTTTATAATTGCAACTCAGAGGTCCCAATATGCCATTCCTTTGTATTCTGTGGGCCTAGCAAGTCACTAAGGCCAGTCAAGATTCAATGAGAGAGGTAGCAAAGAATTTGTGGACAACTTTAATCTATTATAGCTTGCCTTTTGGCCACAAATTATTTACATTTCTCTCAAACACAAAATAACCCAAAATGTCCAGATCTCATTATTTTTCAACATTGGCTTGAAGCAGAGGATCTGATCTCCTAAATCAGGTCCAGATGTGAATAAGTTCCTCTGGTGAATTTCCCTGAGTATAGTGCTTTCAATCTGAGGGCTTGTGAACCAAAAAGAAAAGTTTTCTTCCCCTCCTGCCCAACTACCAGAATATAACAGCAGAGCAGGGGTAGCATAACGAAATAGACACTTGGGTTCAAAACCAGGGAAGCAGAAGTCAAACAAGTAGCCACTGGAGATGAACAGTTATGAAGTTCATCTGGGCTGGTGTGGCCAGTGCCATGACGAGCATCGTTAGGAGCTCAGTTCTATTGCTCAGAGGACAGTTCTCTGGGGCTATTTGCTCTGCCACCTGGTTCCTTGCCGTTTGGCCACTAAATCAATTTGCTTTATCCATAAAAATTGGTCCCAACCGGGTTTCTTAGCTTTACTTCTCCCCAAAGGTATTGAAGTGTTCAAAGTTCTCATTAGTTTGTAGTCTCTTCCCACACTCAGTTCAAACTCATATAATTTCTTTAAAAATATGTTTGTGTAACAAATAAAAATGTACTCCATTGGTCTGCAGATCATGTATCTTTGTACTTATCTTACTTGGACTGAAAGTAAAATGCTTAGAGCAAAATGAGAAATGCCTGCAGGCGCTTTGGGGAACTTTATTTTATCTGGGAGAGGGAATCCAAAGTACACGCACTGTAAATTTTGGGTAAGTCTCTGCAGAGTTCTGAGTCCACTCCCCTGAAATCAGCACCCTACTTCAGTGCTTCTCATTCTTTTATTTTGAGAGATATTTTCACCTGGAAAAATGGGGCCTAATAAACTTTTATTTTCAAATGCAGCAAGTTCTGGCTCCGTCATCCTCTCAATTTTACTCGAGAACTGAAAGATTCCATTTTTTAAAGATCGCACCTTACTAGTTGTACTTTATCAAAGACAGGGGTAAGAAATTTGCTTCATTTTTAACCCCTGCCACCTGGAAATCACTTTGGGCAAGTCCATCAATGTCTCTCTCCCTTGTTTCCTTCCTTCACATTGTGGGGAACACAATGTTGCCAAATTTCTGTTACAAAATAGGGATTCCTTTTACTCCAGCCTCCTCTAATTAATTGTTCACTCTCCTTTATGCCTAGTGAAGAAGCCCTTCCAGCTTTTGCTCACTATATCGTCTAAAAGATGAAGTCACATATTGTAAGTCTCAGTAGTGACAGGATCTCAAGTCAATTACTATATTCTGTTCTGTCTATTGCTGCACACCAAAGCAGCCCAAAACATAGTGAAATGAAATAAAACCAGGCCCTGGTTTCATTTTGTTCAAGATTTTGTGGTGTACGAATTTGAGCGAGGCTCAGGTGGGCAGTTTTGCTCTGATCCACTTTGGCATCAGTTGAGGCATTTAGAGCAGGAAAGTGTACTCACATATTAGCCAGGTTTTCTGTTGCTGGCACACAATACCCAACATCCACAACTTAAAGGAGGAGAGGTTTAATTTTGCTTACAGTTTCAGGGGATTCATTCCATGGTCAGCAGACATCGAGTCATAAACATCATGATGGAAGGGACTGGTAGAGCAAGGCTGCTTAGTTCATGGCGGCCAGGAAAAGGGTGAGAAGTGGTACCCAGGGACATTGCTGCTCCATGACCCACCCAGAAGGGTGCTTTACTGTCCCTTGGGTGTTTCTTAATTCACTCAAGTTGACACATCATGATTAATGGTCACAATTTACAAGATGCTCCTTCACTCACATATTTGATTATTGTTTGGCCTTTTTCTCTTGTCACACATGGTATTTAATCCTCTAGAACTTTCATGTGTGAAAAGTGGTCACCACTTCTTACATGGTGGATCAGGGTTCCTAAATAAAATTTCAAGGGGCCTTGGGAAGAAGCTACAAGGTATTTTAAGAGTGAGGCTTAGAAATGAAGGAACAGCGCAAGGAAAGAAAGGGACTGTACATCTCAACAGCACGAATAATTATTGCACTCACCATTAAAGACCTTCAGAATTTGAGATTTGAGAGGTTGTAGGGGTCAAATAGATTTTAGAATTTTATTCATACCATTATGTATTGTTGTTTTCCTCCTGAATACACCATTATGATATCCAGAAAGTATTTTAGTTTCAGGGATTTGTAGCAGTGATCACAGAATAGAGACTGCTGTGAAGTTTTTTTAAAGTTATCAAAATTTTGTATCTGTACTGATTAGTTTTGCTCTCATACTAAATTTAAAGGAAAGAAAAATTGGGTCACCAAAATATCCAAATAAATTATTACATCTATTACTGAATATTCTTGGGTACTTTGATGTTGGATATTTGCATAGCTGACTAATTAATCTTACTGGGTAGTTTTGGCTTTTTTGGACTTCAGAGAAATATGGCACATTTTTAAAGTGACAGATAGTGTACATTTGGGAAAATATAGCCAAAAATCCCAGAAATTTTCAGTCCTGTATGACTGGCTTAACGGAGAAATAGCCACAGAATACTTACACTTTTTTCTCTATCCTTTAGCCCGTTTAGTGAGATTTCTGAAATTGCTTGCTGATACAGGAGAAAAGAGGAACTGGCATCTCTGATTGTTAACAGCCTCTGAGAAAGAAAGAATATTCCTCTGCAAAATCCCCATTTCTCCAGTTTTTGATGTTGTTTTGATTTTAAATCATTTTCTCAAAATAAAAAAAAGGAAGAAGATGAAGTTTCTCTCCCAGTGATAAGGAGAGAACTTCAATACACATTTCAAACTCTAATACCTGGTTACTACAAACTTTGTAAAATAAGTTTTCTGGTAGGCCTATTAATGTATCAGGTCTTTCTGGAAAAAATCTGGTGTATTTACTTTTGTGCGCATATTAAAGCTTCTAACTATCTTAAAGGAGCATACAATTAAACTTGCACACTAGGCCAATTTTTTTCAGCTTTTCAAAACTTGGTTGCATAGACAGTTGAATCTTAATCTTACCACAGTCTAGCTTTTGCCATTTTCCCAGAAGCTTGTTAAATATTGGCATTTAGGTTTTTTCTCAGGCTGAGTAGACAGACATGTCCAGCAGACACATAGAGCTGATGGCAGTAATGAGATAATGACTTGATAACACGCACATGTTCCTCACTCTTTGAGCAGGGGCTTGGGCAAGTATCAGTTCTGACAGATTTGGATCCCTTATCCAAGTTAGGCTAAGCCAAACCAAATATCACTGGCAGGTTTCTGCTGTGAATAAGATATTTCTCATTTCGCAGCTAACTTCTGACTTAGCAATGATTTTTTATAAAACCAGTGTACTTCTGTTTACATACTCAGAGGTAACTATCACTGAAATGGCAGAACCTTTGCAGAAGATCTTGCTAATCTGGAAGCTGGACAGTGATCAGACAGACAAAATAAGAAAGACATGTTCATAAAAATATAGGGTTTAGAAAAAGCAACCAAAAGGTTTTTATTTTACTACAGGGAGAATACAGTCATTGATACATTGTTCTGGTCAACAGAGTACCACCACCAGTACTACTAACGTATGAGAAAATAAATTGGCTACAGTTAGACCACACCAAACTCCAAAGACATTCTGTGCCAAGTCTCAAGCTGACAATAAAAACACGCTGTATGTGTCCTCCCTCCTTTCCCTTTTTACATGGCAGGAATGGATCTGGGTGATATTTAGAACTTGCAGTTGGAAAAATATTAAACAGTTTTTCTGATGAGTCTATGATCTCAGGAAATTAATGTGATTTGCTGTTTCTCCTGGAGTTAGTTACATTGTCAGGTCTTTTGGACCCAGATTAGTATGTTTTTGACCACTCTATTACAAAACTAAATTCTACTGTTTTTGTTTTTCTTGGCAACATTTTAAAAAAATCAGTGATTTTATGAGTTTAGCTATACAAGAAATACATCCACATTGTGCTAGGAACCATGGGGGCAAAAATAAAGAAGAAAATATTCTGTCCTAAAACATCTTAATCTTTAGAGGGAAGAAAACATTAAACAAAATGTATTTTTTCTTCTAGCAGTTTTATCATTTCTGGTCTTACATTTAAGTCTTTAATCTATTTTGAATTGACTCCAGTTAATGGTAAAAGGGTCAAATTTAACTCTTCTGCATGTGGATATCAATTCTCCTGGCATCACTTATTAAAGAAGTTAATGGAATAGTAACAGTGAGTTTTCTAAATTTCTGAGCTACTCTTTTATTTCTACTTATGAGCAAACCAATTCTTTTTATAAATCCATTACTTTCTTGTAATACCTTGCCAAAGGAAGCCAGAGGTAGGCTATTCATAACATTCTGGTTCTTCCTGGCTACTTCTACATATTGAAATTTTGTTGGCATATTATCTGCCTTATCAATTGTTATAAGCAATACTTCATTAAAACACTTTCCTATTATTTAACATGGTTTGTTATGTTTTCAAAACCTATGACAACTACAAACCCATGGCAATTATTTCTTTACTGGTTCATGTCCAACTGCAAATCCTATACCATGTATTTCTGGTGTTATTGTAGTTCCTCATTTCAATATATAAGGGAAGGCAAACCTTTATCACTGGAATGTCCTGAATTTCAATGTGTCAATACAATAAAACTATATTCTTTCCTTAAATGTCAAACTAACAATAGTTTGCATAAGGAGGGTCTGTATTCTAAGTGATCATGTATTCTAAGTGATCATTCAAGGTCCTTATTTTCTTCCTTTTAGTGCCTCTAACATATATTCTAGAGCCTGATCATCTTCTCATGTATTCTGCGTATCAGCTGTCTGAAAAAGAAAGAGACAGAATGTGAAGGATTAACAGTCCAAATTGGCAAGCATAATTCTTACACATAGTCTATTAGAATCAGTCATATGGACACACCTACTGTAGGACGCTCCAGTGGTACAACTGGTTAGCACATGGTACTTACAGAGCAGTTATATGGACACATCTATTGTATAAGTCCAAGCAATATTTTCTTTCTTTCTTTCCTTTCTTTCTTTCTTTCTTTCTTTCTTTCTTTCTTTCTTCCTTCCTTCCTTCCTTCCTTCCTTCCTTCCTTCCTTCCTTCCTTTCTCTCTTTCTTTCCTTCCTTCCTTCTTTCTTTCCTTCCTTCTTTCTTTCTTTCCTTCTTTCTTATATACCCAGGAGTGAGATTGCTGAATTGTATAGTAATCCAGTTTTATTCTTTGATCACATAGTATTTATGTTTTCTTTTTTGGCTATACTAACTTACATTCTCATTAATGGTATATTAGGATTCCTCTTTTATTTTTCATTTCCTCACTAACAGTTGTTATCATTTGGCTCTTTTATCATAATCAATAACAGGTGTGGAGTAATAGCTCAAAGTGATTTTAATGTTCATTTTCCTGCTGAGGAGAAATGTTGATACTTTTATATGTCTGTTTTTTGTTTGTATATCATTTGTTATGCTGTGTCTAGATGTCTACCCAAAGCGTCATATGATCACAAGTGGGGTTTTTCAGAGGTGGTTGGATTTAGAGCATGTGATGCTGGGAAAGATGTGTGATTACTGAATTAGCCCACTAATTGGTTTGGCACAGTTCTGGGTCTGGCTAATGGAAAGACACACCCTTGGTGTGATGCTACCCACCCTAAGAGCATGCACCTGGATAGAATACAAGAGACAGAAAGAGGGGTGCTTTCATTTCTTATTGCTGCTGCTTTGCTCCTTCACTGCTTTGTTGCCTTCTGCCTGCCATGAACTGTTTCTGCTCTGCCATGCCACTTTGTCTTGGAGCTGGCCAAACATGAATTGAAATTGCTACAAACTGTGAGATACCATAAACCTTTCCTCTTTTGAGAGGCAGATACTTTTGTCTTAGCAACAAGAAAAAATAACTTCAATATCTTCTTTTGAAAAATATCTATGTACTTCCTTTATCCATTTGTAACAGGGTTACTTTCTTACAATTGAGTTATTTAAGTTCTTTATATATTTTTGATTTTAACCCCTTACTAGATTGATGCACTTACTTTGATAAGAAATACTGGAGGCAGAAGGAGTAGATGTCTAGCTATGCTTTAGAATACATAAGAGACTGGTTCCTGGACCCCTTAATGCACTCAAATCTCTACATACTCAATACTTACATATAGTGGCATAGTATTTGCATTTACCCTGTGCACATTACTGTATTATTCAGGGAATAAGGGCAAGAAAGAAGTGTGTGTAAACTTTTAGTAAAGACACGACCATCCAGGACTACTTACATGATACATGAGTGAGAGGCACAGGCACAGCATGCAAACAGGAAGCACTGAAGAGACTGAGGATCTGTGAAAACTGCAGAAAGCCGCATTGGCCTTCTAATCACTTAATTCACATGGAGTTGGGGCAGTGCTCAGCATACAGTAAATTCAAGTTTTTCTTCTTAAAACTTTTGGGAAATTTGAGTATTTTCATTTAGAATCCATGGCTATAGAAGGCCCACAATCAATGTTAGGCAAGGAGGGTGAGTTAGGGAGAGTATATTTTTTAAAACCTGTCCATTTTGAGATGTCTCTGACTCATCAGGGAGAGATTACAGAAAAGAATTACAAACCTCAATCTGGAGATCAGATGAAATGCATCAGTTTTAGAAATAGATTTGATGGGTTCTAATTTACCCACTCAATATAATTTTACTGTGTTTATTTCTTGTTGACTTCTCAACTTCAAATTGTCTCTTACTGTCAGACTAGTTTTTTGCCTACAATCTTTTCTTCAATATACATCTTCTCTTCACATTTTTTTAAGAGAGGAACGGTTTATTTAGCTCACAGTTTGTAGAGGTCGCGGTTGATTATCAGCTGGGTCCAAGGCAGGGTGGGTTGGCAGAGGGACACCCTGGAGGAGAAAGAGTCCGTGGCAGCAGAAGACAGCAAAAACAAGCAAGAGGCTGTTCACTTCTTTAGTTATCATTTTTCTCACTTTCTCCTTTTAAATTCTGCAAATATAATTCTTTATTTAAAACATTTAAGTTCTGTATTTTAAAATAGTATTTAAATAGCATTAAATATAGTCTACATATTTTCTAATTATAAATTTATTACTAGAAAATGACAGAATATTTGTTTTATATTAAGGACCATAGTATTAAAAATAAACATTAATTTTAGAATGAGTATTTAATAGCAATCTAGAAAAGCTGTAGACATTGATTATTACCATGTGTATTTATTTATTTTATTTATTCTTTTTTTTTATTCCAGCTGTGCTTGGTTGTATTTAGATACCTGGGGCAGAAAATAATTTTTATAAAACCTCAGAGATGATTTCATTGTATGTTGATGGATGGTACATTAACTTTAACCTTCAAGCATTCTTCACTGGGAGAGTCCAAATATTTCACTGTGCAATGCCATGCATGCTCATGGTGGAGATTATATTTATAAGCCACAAAATGAGGTGCATATTCATGACTTGAGTCAAACAACCGGACAGCTTGTCAACAAAATCAACCAAGTCGTTAAATGATGGATGCAGATAGCTCAATTCTCCTTTAAACATTTTAGCTATTTAACTTTCCAACTCTTTCGCTATCTGAGCTTCAACCATTAATTCTCAAGTTAACCTGTAGGTGAATTTGCCCTGCAACTTCAGGCAAACTACTAAAGTTTTCATCTCAGCTTCTCTGTTTATCTTTGATGGGTTTCTGCCCCGGTAAAAATTCTCCCAAGTCATCATGGCAGTGGTTCAACATGGCGAGGGGCCCAAAACAACAATGTGTCACTCCAAGACTAACTTCTGCCTTCTTCTCCCCCCCCACCTAACCATAACTTCCTCTTTACTTTTTTTTTTTTTTTTTTTTTTTTAGTAGGGAATTAGAACTGGATGTTGTATTACATAGTTATCTTCACACTAGTTAACACAAAAACATTAAAGGAAATACCAAATTATAGATAAGATAGTAGGGAATTTGCACTGGATGCTGTATAATATAAAGTTATCTTCATTTCTGCTAGTACAAAAACGACTGAGGAAATACAGAATTATA